>CAUYON010103067.1:0-11003 GCA_963573935.1 Arctocebus calabarensis
GCTGCAACCTAAAAATGGCCGGGCGTTGTGGCCAGTGCCTGTAGTCCCAGCTACTTGAGAGGTGGAGGCAAGAGACTCATTTGAGCCCAGAAGTTGGAGGTTGCTGTGAGCTGTGATGCCACAGCACTCTATCCAGGGTGAGAGCTTGAGGCTCTGTTCTCAAAAAAAAAAAAAAAAAAAAGATAAAATCAATCTAGTAGAAAGTTGGGCAAAAACTTGAACAAATACTGCACAAAATAACAAATCCAAACATTAAATATATACTATGTGTGTATATATAATATATAAACTTATATATGCTCTACTATATTATTCACTAGGGAAACAAATTTTTAAAAACCACAATGTGATAACACCACACACTCACCAGAATGGCTAAAACGAAAAAGAAAAATTACTAGATGTTGAAAAAAGAATGTCAAACAACCAGAGTTCTCATGCACAGCATGTAGGGATGCACATAAGTTATCTATTGTTGCATAACAAAATATCTCCAAAATTTAAATGTTTAAAACAATAAATACTGGCTCAGCGCCTGTGGCTCAACAGGCTAAGACTCCAGTCACGTACACCTGAGCTGGTGAGTTTGAATCCAGCCCTGGCCTACCAAACGACAATGACGGCTGCAACCAAAAAGTGGCAGGGCGTTGTGGTGGATGCCTGTAATCCCAGCTATTTGGGAGGCAGAGGAAAGAGACTTACTTGAGCCCAGGAATTAGAGGTTGCTGTGAGCTGTGATAGCACTCTATCCAGGGTGACAGCTTGAGGCTCTGTCTCAAAAAATAAATAAATAAATACTTACTATCTCATTCAGTTTCTGAAGGTCAAGAACAAAAGTGTGGTTGTGCTTTCAGATCTTTCATGAGGTTTTAAAAAGGGCTATAGCCAGCGGTGCCCGAAGCTTAGGGCACTGACCACATGTACCAGGGTTGGTGGGTTTGAACCCAGCCCGCCCTGCTAAAACAAGAAAATAGCTGGGAGTTGTGGTGGGCGCCTATAGGCCCAGCTACTTGGGAGGCTAAGGCAAGAGAATCACTTGAGCCCAGGAATTCGAGGTTTCTGTGAGCTGAGTAGCCACGGCACTCTATTGAGGGCAACAAAGTGAGACTCTGTCTCAATTTAAAAAATAAAGAGGGGGTGCTATAGCCATCGGAAGGCTTGACTGGGTCTGGAGGATTTGATTTCACTCACATTCCTAGCTAGTTTATGCTGAGTGTTGTTAGGATGTCTCAGTTATTCTCCACATACGTTTTTCCATAGGCTGCTTGACTGTCCTCATAATGTACTGATAAACTTCCCCTAGAGCAGTGGTTCTCAACCTTCCTAATGCCATGGCCCTTTAATACAGTTCCTGTGAGTCACAACCCACAGGTTGAGAACCACTGCCCCAGGGTGAGTGATTCAAGAGACACAGAAAGAGCAAGAAGGACCTTTTTTGATCTAGTCTCTGAAGTTGTACACCATCATTTTTACTTGATTCTGTTTGCTAAAATCAAATTACTTGGTCTAGCTCAAGAGGAAAGGAATTAGGTTCCATATTTTGATGGGAGGTGTATCAGTGAATTTGTGGACATATTTTAAAATCAAATAGAGCGTGTCCACTTTGGTGAAGAATGTAACAGTACCTATTGTGGAACACATGTATCTTACCAAGGCCTCCAGTGTGCCAGTCACCTCCTTTTCATGCTGTCTGATTAGCATGATGTTGTCAATGTAAAAGATCAGTGATGGTCAATGTATGAGATGGCCAGATGGTTCAAGTCTCTTCTAACTATATTATGTCAAAGAGTAGAAGTATTTACATAGCTCTGGGAAAAATTATAAAAGTATACTGACATCTGTTCCACGCAAATGCAAACTGTTTTTAATCTTTTTTCCTGATTGAAACAGAAAAGAATTCATTCACAACATCAACGGCTATGTGCCATATTCTAATCTGCTCTAGCAAAAAGATACCACCTGATCAATCCAGTTTTGCATATGGCAGTCTAATGAATTAAGTGTAGATAAGATAGGGACCACTAACCTACGCCTTAACATCCTTAAGGTAACATTAATCTTCAATACCTGTCCGAATGTGTAGAATGTGATACTGGTTTTGATTCACTATCCTGGCCAAGGGAGCAAGAAGTTTCAAAGTCTTCCACTTAGCCTTCTCTACCATTACACCTCTTACTTAGCAACTCAAAGATTCTATATTGGTGCTACTTTTAACTATAGAGTTTGTCAATCCTAATCATACACTTGGGGATAAAGAAAATGACCACTTGGTAGATCTCTTGGATAATTCTACTTCAAAAAGTATCCTTAAAAAGTTGCAAGATGGGCTCGGCACCTGTAGCCCCAGCTACTTGGGAGTCTGAGGCAAGACAATTGTTTAAGCCTAAGAGTTTGAGGTTGCTGTGAGCGGGGATGCCACAGCACTCTACCCAGGGTGACAGTTTGAGACTACATCTCAAATAAAAAAAAAAAAAGTTGCAAGATAAATATATATTAATATTCTAGTAAGTGAAAGAAACCAGACATGATTTCATTTGCAAGTAATGTTGAAAATAGGCAAATCCATAAGAAAGAAAGTAGATTAATGGTTGGGGGTAGGGTGGAGATTGCTTAATGAGTGTGGGGTTTCTTTTTTGTGGTGATAAAAACAATTAGATAGTGGCTCGGTGCCTATGGCTCAATGGGCTAAGGTGCCAGCCACGTACACCTGAGCTGGCGGGTTAGAATCCAGCCCGGGCCCGCCAAAGAACAATGACGGCTGCAACCAAAAAATGGCCGGGCATTGTGGCGGGCACCTGTAGTCCCAGCTACTTGGGAGGCGGAGGCAGGAGACTCATTTGAGCCCAGGAATTGGAGGTTGCTGTGAGCTGAGATGCCACGGCACCCTATCCAGGGTGACAGCTTGAGGCTCTGTCTCAAAAAAAAAAAAAAAAAAAAAAAAAATTAAGATAGTGATGAGAGTTGCACAAAATTATTAAAAACTACTCAACTGTACACTTTAAAATAGTAAGCTTAATGTTATGTGAATTTTATCTCTAAGAGAAAAAAATTAAATGGTTGTCTATCTGCTGAACTGGTTGGTGGTATGAAAGCAGCTATCACCCACACTCAATTTACCATACAGAATTCAGCTCAGAGCTTTATATTCTCAAGTACATAAAGCTCTTGCCAATTGCTTAAGATACAAATACATTTCATCACTTACATTAACCAATAATTGGTAAGGCAGCTTCTTCCTGTTCTCTGTGAGTTCCTATTTGTATTTGACAGACTCACGATTTCTTAAAAAACACAGTTTAGTGTCAGGGCTAAAAAAGGTCCTTGGCATTTTCAACCTCAGGCAGTAAATGGCTCTGCTACCTACCTTTCTCACTACCATCACTGTAACAAAAGGGTAGAATCTCATCTCCAGCAAATATTTACTAGATGAACCATCTAGCAGTTTTCAAATGCTCTGTAGACTCCTTTCCTTCCACCCCCAGCCCAGGTTCCTCAGAAGAGCCCTACTTGTTGAGTTTTAAATATTGGAAACAGGCTCGACACACGTGGCACAGTAGATACAGTGCCAGCCACATGCACTGAGGGTGGTAGGTTCAAACCCTGCCCAGGCCAGCTAAACAGTAATGACAACTGCAACAAAAAAATAGCTGGGCATTGTGGTAGGCGTCTGTACTCCCTGCTACTTGGGAGGCTGAGGCAAGAGAATCGCTTAAGCCCAGGAATTTGAGGTTGCTGTGAGCTGTGATACCACAGCCTCTACTGAGGGCAACATAATGAGACTCTGTCTCTAAATAAATAAATAAATATTGGAAACATAATAGTTTTTTTCCCACTAAAAATGACTCGATTATATAGTTGACATCTATGAATTCTGTTGATTTAAACTATTTCCCCACTTTCCAAACCTTTCTTTCTATAAATGTACTTTGATCTTCCCTTAGGGAACTACTACTTTCCTGTTCTCCATTCACATGGTTCCAAAGAAGCTGGCCCTGATCCCTCAATTCCATGAGTAGAATGTAACTCTGTGGACCAATGAAAGGCCAGCATTTTCCTGGTCATAGTGATTACTTTAGAGTGGGCACATGACCCAAGCCAAATCATACCCAGGACTGCCAGCATCATTGGGAAAGAATTATCTTTCAATAGCAATAGAATAACCATTACTTTGTCTTTCAGTTAGCTGACAGAATGCATATGCAAACCTGACATCTTTTTTTCCTACTACACGGGAAGAGCCTACTACTACTGACACCAAAACAAAGAAAAGCAGAACCAAGAAGGAGAGAGTGGGTCCTAATGACATCATTTAACTCCCTATATCTAGTTGTACCTAAACTATTTCTTAGCTTTTTAGTTATTTCAGTCAATAAAGTCCCTTTCCTGCTTAAGTCTGTCTGAGCTGTATTTCTGTCACCCTGCAAGAGTCAACAACAAAGGCAAAATTATTTGGGGGAAAAAAAGTCACCCATCTAATCAATAAACCTCAAACCTTTTCTGTGAATCACAGTCATACAAACCTTTAAAAAAGTTCCCAGAAAACTTAGTCTTCTCCTTGATTTTCCATTACATTCCTACACGTGCATAGCATTTTACAGTTTCCAAATTTTCCCATTGATAGGCCAGGTGAGATAGCTACACCTGTAATCCTTGCACTTGGGAGGCCAAAGCAGGTGGATTGCCTGAGTCACAGGTTCAAGACCAGCTTAAGCAAGAGCCAGATCCTGTCTCTAAAATAGCAGCACGTTGTGGTGGGTGCCTATGGTCCCAGCTACTCACTCAGGAGGCTGAGGCAAGAGAATCACTCGAGCCCAAGATTTGGAGGTTGCTGTAAACTATGACACCATAGCACTCTACAGAGGGTGAAAAAGTGAGACTCTGTCTCAAAAAAAAAAAAAAAAAAAAAAAGACAGGCAAATTTTCAATAACCTCACCTGATCTTCAAAAATAAAACCACCCTGTGAAGTCAGCATTCACATTTTATAAAATTGAAGACATTCAAACTCAGAAAGAAGTGACTGGCCTTAAGTCACCCAACTTGAAATCAAGGCTTCTGTCTCCAAATTACATATTTTCACTGCTTTTTACTGCTTTGCACAGTTCTCAGGAAATCATACACAGGGCTGGCAACCTGGCTGGGCTCAGTACAGACTTGCTAACTGACTAATTGTTCACCTGATCCTGGCAGCTTTGCCTTATTTCAATCAGCCTCACCTTCCTCACACCTTCCTCACATGTTGAGATACAGAGAAGCCCATTACATGTATGTGAGTATGTGACACTTAACTGACTGGCAGCCCAGAAAGGCAGCAGTCTTCCTCTTAAAGTAGCCCCTAAACCTGTCAGAAGGACAACAGTGAGTTGGATCTGATGAAGCTGGTAAGAAGCTGCACTTCAAAAGAGCTGCTAAAATACTGCCAAACTACCTTTCTGTGTCTATTGAGAAGTGAAGACCTAAAAATCATTATTGTGAGAAAATCCCAACATATCTACTCAAGTTTTTAAAAGTACATGACACTGAAACTACATACAAAAATTAACTCAAAATGGATCAATGACCTGAATTTAAGCACTAAAACCAAAAACCTTTTAGAGATAAAATACAGAAGTAAACTCATGAAACAAAGGGGTAAATCTTCATAACCTTGGCTTTGATAATAAATTCCTAGATATGACACCAAAAGCAAGAGCAACAAAAGAAAAAAATAGATAGGCTCAGCACCTATAGCACAGTGGTTACGGTACCAGCCACATGCACCGAGGTTGGTTCAAATCCAGCCCAAGCCAGCTAAACAACACTATGATAACTGCAACAAAAAAATCACCAGGCATTGTGGCAGGCACCTGTAGTCCAACTAGTTGGGAAGGCTGAGGCAAAAGAATCGCTTAAGCCCAAGAGTTTGAGGTTGCTGTGAGCTATGATGCCATTGTACTCTACCAAGGGCGACATAGAGAGACTCTGTCTCAAAAAAAAATTAATTAATTAATTAAATTAAATAGATAGGGTGACGCCTGAGGCTCAGTGGGTAGAATATGGCCCCATACACGGAGGGTGGTGGGTTTGAACCCGGCCCGGCCAAACTGCAACAAAGAAATAGCTGGGTGTTGTGGTGGGAGCCTGTAGTCCCAGCTGCTCAGGAGGCTGAGGCAAGAGAATCACCTAAGCCCATGAGTTGGAAATTGCTGTGAGCTATGACGACACAGCACTGTACCAAGGGCAGTAAAGTGAGACTCTATTTCTAAAAAAAACCCCAGCCCCATATACTAGAGGTGGTGGGTTCAAACCCGGCCAAAAAAACCCCTGCAACAACAAAAATAAATAAATAAATAAAATAGATATACTGAACTCCATAAAAATTTATAACTACTGTGCATCAAAGGATATTATCAAGAAAATGAAAAATCAACCTATAGAATAAGAGAATATTTACAAATCATATATCAAAAAAGGGTCTAGTACCTAGAACATATAACAAACTTTAATAACAACAACAAAAAGGCAAATAACTTAATTTTAAATTAACAAAGAACTTGAATAGACATTTCTCCAAAAAAAATATACATGTCCAAAAAGCACATGAAAAGATGATCAACATCATTAGTCATTAGGGAAATACAAATCAAATCATAATGAGATACACTTCACATCACCTGGATGGCTGTAACAAAATACAAAACTGAAAATGAACAATAACAGGTGTTAGCAAGTATGTAAAGATATTGGAACCCCTTATATATTGATGATAGGAATGTAAAATGGGAACACAGTGGCTATAGAAATGTTTGCTGGTTCCTCAAAAACTTAAGAGTTACCCCATATGATTCCACAATTTCACTCCTAAATACAAACCCAAAAGTACTGAGAACAAATACTCCAACAAGTACATGTACAAGCATGTCCATAGCACAGCAACACTATTCACAACAGTCAAATGGTAGAAACAACCCAAGTGTCCATCAACAGATGAATAGATAAACAAATTGTGGTATGTGTACATATACATATTTCAACCAAGAAAGGCGCTCTTACCTGTAATCCCAGCAAATGGCCTCTTGGGAGGCCAAGACAGGAGCATTGCTTTGAGGCTGGGTTTTTTCAAGAGTAGCCTGGGCAACCTAATGAGACCCTATCTCTAAAAAAAATTTAAAACTAGCCAAGCACAGTGGCACACACATATATTCCTAGCAACTTAAGAGGCTGAGGCAAGAGGATCATTTGAGCCCAGGAGTACAAGGTTGCAAGGAACTATGATCACACCACAGCACTCCAGCCCAGGTGACAGAAAGAGAACCTGTCTCTTAAAAAAAAAAAAAAAAGAAATGAAGTTTACTGATTGATGCTGCAACATGGATGAATCTTAAAAACATTATGCTAAGTGAAATAAGCCATACAGAAAAGGACAAATACTGTTAATGATTCCACTTAAATGAAACATCTAGGATAGGCAGATTCATAAAGACAGAAATTAGAGATTAGCAAGGCCTGGGGGGAAGGGAGAATGGGGAGTTATTGCTTAATAATTATAGAGTTCCTGGTTTGGGATGATGAAAAGTTTTAGAAACAGTGATGATGGCTGTACAACACTGTGAATGTAATTAATGACTATGGAATTGTATAATTCTAAAGAATTAAAATGATACATATATATATACATACATTATATATATATGCATACATATATATATAATTTAGCATCAAAAAACTTCAAGAAAAGGAATGATATACTGACACATTATGATGTAGATTAAGCTCTAAAATAATATTATGCTAAGTTAAAGCATCCAGATACAATAGGTCACACATAGTATTATTTCACTCATATGAAATGTTCAGAGTGGCTAAAGCCTATAACCTCAGAACTTTGAGAGGCTAAGGAGAGAAATCACTGAGCTCAGGAGTTTGGGGGTACAGTGATGTTGTGTGTGCCACTGCACTCCAGCTTGGGCAACAGAGCAAGACCCTGTCTCAAAAAAGATATATGGTATATATTTTTAAGAAGAAAGAAAGAAATATCCAGAAGAGTAGATGACAAAGACAGTAGGAAATGGGGAGAAACTTAATGGGTAAGGGTTTTCCTTTGCAATGACAGAAATATTTTGAAACTAGACAGAGGTGATGGTTGTACAACCTATACTAAATGCAACTGAGCCGTTCAATTGAAAATGATTAAATGTCATTTGAGGCTTGGCGCCTGTGGCTCAAAGGGCTAAAGCGCCAGCCACGTACACCTGAGCTGGCGGGTTCAAATCCAGCCCAGGCCCGCCAAACAACAATGGTGGCTACAACCAAAAAATGGCCAGGTATTGTGGCAGGCGCCTATAGTCCCAGCTACTTGGGAGGTGGAGGCAGGAGACTCGCTTGAGCCCAGGAATTGGAGGTTGCTGTGAGTTATGATGCCACAGCACTCTATCCAGGGTGACAGCTTGAGGCTCTGTCTCAAAAAAAAAAAAAAAAAATGCCATTTGAATTTTACCTCAATAAAAATTTTTTATTTATATAAGGAATGATAGGTTGGGCACAGTGGCTCATGCCTATAATCCTAGCTCTCTGGCAGGCCCAGGCAGGTGGATTGCCTGAGCCAGAGTGAGACCCTGTCTCTAAAGATAGCAGGGAGTTGTGGTGGATACCTGTAGTTCCAGCTACTCAGGAGGCTGAGGCAAGAGAATTGTTTGAACCCAAGAGCTGGAGGTTGCTGTGAGCTATGATGTCACAGCACTCTACCAACGGCAACAAGGTAAAACTGTATCTCAAAAAAAAAAAAAAGAAAGAAGGAGAAAAACAAAGTGGCCAGGCATGTTAGCTCACACCTATAATCCTAGCACTTTGGGAGGCCAAGGAGGCAGAACTACTTGAGGTCAGGAGTTCAAGACCAGCCTGAGCAAGAGAGAGACACTGTCTCTACTAAAAATAGAAAAATTAGCCAAGTGTTGTGGGAGGTGCCTATAGTCCCAGCTACTTGGGAGACCGAGGCAGGAGGATTCTTTGAATCCAGGACTTTGAAGATGCTATTGCTAAGCAACAGCAATGGCATGATAGTCTGGGCAACAGAGCAAGACTCTGTCTCAAAAAAAAAAAAAAAGTAAGAGAATTCAGGAATCATCTAGGCATCAGGAAAGATGCCTAGGAGTGAGGGAGGAATGGAAGGGGGAAGAGAGCGCAGAAGCAAAGCATGGCAAGAAATGGATGGGAACTCAGTGAATAATTTGACTGAGAGATACTCAAGAATAGCAGCAAGGGCTCGGCGCCTGTGGCTCAACGGGCTAAGGCGCCAGCCACGTACACCTGAGCTGGTGGGTTTGAATCCAGCCTGGGCCCGCCAAACAACAATGACGGCTGCAACCAAAAATGGCCGGGCGTTGTGGTGGGCGTCTGTGGTCCCAGCAACTTGGGAGGCAGAGGCAAGAGACTCGCTTGAGCCCAGGAATTGGAGGTTGCTGTGAGCTTAGCACTCTATCCAGGGTGACAGCTTGATGCTCTGTCTCAAAAAAAAAAAAAAAAAAAAGAATAGCAGCAAGAAGTAATTTGATACTGCACCAACCAAATGCCTCACTGTATAGGTTATGGTATAGGTAAAGCCGCTATAACTAAGAGACCTTTAAATATAATAGAGTAAACCCAAAAGTTTATTTCTTTCATAAAATAGTTTAATAGTGAGCAGTCTCAACTGATTGGAACTGAGTGGAACTTTGCTATCCTCACTCAACAGGAGGCTTCCATCCTTGGAATCAAAACAGGTATTGTAGCTTTCACCATTTCTCAGTCAGCAGGAAGGGGGAAAGGGTGAGAGAAGCACTATACACTCTTTCTAAGGCCATGACCCAGAAGTAGTACAAATACCATTTCCACTTAGATCCCACTGGTTAGAATTTAGACATGTGGCCACACTTAACTGCAAAAGAAGCTGGGCAGCTATGCACTCTGCTAAAAAAAGGTGTTCTATCATTAAAGAAAAAATGAGAATGAGAAGCCAAGGTGGGAGGATGATTTGAAGACAGGAATTTGAGAACAACTTGAACTCTGAGCAAGCGTGAAACCCCCATCTCTACTAAAAACTTTTTAAAAATTAGCCAGGCATAGAGAGTCCCAGGTACTTGGGAGGCTGAGGCAGGAGGACTGCCTGAGCCCAGGAGTTTGAGGCTGCTGTGAACTGGGCTGATGTCATGGCACTGTAGCCCAGGCAACACAGCAAGATTCAGAAGGAAGGAAAGACGGAAGAAAGGAAGGGAGGGAGGGAGGAATGGAAGGGAGAGAGAGGATATTGGCAAAGAAACTAACAGCCACTTTTACAGTCACCTCAGATACTTTTTTATCTTTTGTTTTATTAACCAAAGAACTTATTTCCAAGTTCAGCTACCCTGAGGTTTGCAGTTATTGTTCAGTGGAACCTGCTGGCTAGCTTGGGAAAAAAGAAAAGAAAAATAAAACAGTTATGGATACATGCCCTCTGTTAGCCTCACTACACTGAACAATACCGACAGAGCCTATTTATTTCCCTTTTGTGACTATTTATGGTAGAAATAAAAGTTGCTCTAAAAAAAGAGAGAGCTATCTTTGTGCAATACTAGACCAACGGATACAGGAAAAAAAACAAAGCAGAATTTCTTTCTTTAAAAAACTTCCAGGCTCAAGCAGCTAAGGCACCAGCCACATACACTTGAGCTGGCGGGTTCGAATTCAGCCTGGGCCGCCAAACAATGACGGCTGCAACCAAAAAATGGCCGGGCGTTGTGGCGAGCGCCTGTAGTCCCAGCTACTTGGGAGGCGAAGGCAAGAGACTCACTTGAGCCCAGGAACTGGAGGTTGCTGTGAGCTGTGATGCCACAGCACTCTATCCAGGGCGACAGCTTGAAGCTTTGTCTCCAAAAAAAAAAAAACCTTCCAATCTTGTGTGGCAATCACACACAAAGCAATCACAATGCAGCAAAATGATTAACAGAGAGACATATAAAGTATAGTAGGAGAGTAACAATGCAATAGACTGCCTGCTTACAGGCATGGAAGA
>CAUYON010103070.1:0-10749 GCA_963573935.1 Arctocebus calabarensis
AGTCCCAGCTACTAGGGAGGCTGAGGCAAGAGAATCACTTAAGCCCAAGAGCTGGAGGTTGCTGTGAGCAGTGTGATGCCACGGCACTCTACCCAGGGCGATAAAGTGAGACTCTGTCTCTACAAAAAAAAAAAAAAAAAAAAGTTGCAATCTCTTGGGGCACCTAAGTTATAAATTTGTTATCAGGGCTATACGCCTGGGGTTAAACGGGCTAAGGCGCCAGCCACGTACACCTGGGCTCGCGGGTTCAAATCCAGCCCAGACCTGCTGAACAACAATGGTGGCTGCAACCAAAAAATGGCCAGGTGTTGTGGCGGGCGCCTGTGGTCCCAGCTACTTGGAAGGCAGAGGCAGGAGACTCGCTTAAGCCCAGGGATTGGAGGTTCCTGTGAGCTGTGATGCCATAGCACTCTACCGAGGGTGACAGCTCGAGGCTCTGTCTCAAAATAAATAAATAAATAAATTTGTTATCAGTACAGTGGTTAAATAGTTTAAGATAATTATTAAATTATCCTTATGTATAATTTTTATTTAAAAGATAAAAAACTCTTCAATGTCTCCCTCTTTCCCTTAGAATAAAATTCAAATCTTAAGGGTGGCACCTGTGGCTCATCCGGGCGCCAGCCCCATATACCATGGGTGGTGGGTTCAAACCCAGTCCGGTCCCAACTGCAACAAAAAATAGCTGGGCAGGCGGCATCTGTGGCTCAGTGGGTAGGGTGCCGATCCCAAACACCAAGGGTGGCAGGTTCGAACCTGGCCCCAACCAGCTAAAACAGCAGCTATAGTTGCAACAAAAAACAGCTGGGTGTTGTGGGCCAGCACTTGTAGTCCTAGCTACTCAGGAGGCTGAGGCAGGGGAATCGCTTGTGCCCAAGAGTTGGAGGTTGCTATGAGGTATGACACCACAGCACTCTACCAAGGGTGACACAGTGAGACTCTGTCTCAAAAAAAAAAAAAAAAGCTGGGCGTTGTGGCAGGCGCCTGTAGACCCAGCTACTCAGGAGGCTGAGGCAAGAGAATCTCCTAAGCCCAGGAGTTGGAGGTTGCTGTGAGCTGTGTGATGCCACGGCACTCTACCGAGGGTGATAAAGTGAGACTCTACCTCTACAAAAAAAAAAAAAATTCAAATCTTAAGTTGGTTTACAAGTCCCTGCAGACCTGACTCCAGAATTTTGCAGCCACATCTGCCCTCTCCCCACCCGGCTACACCCTAGCCATAGAGACCTTTAAGCTCTGAGAATGTATTTTGCTCGTCCTCTGTTGGGCCCTTTGCAGCTGCGTCCTGTCTAGAACCCTGTCCTCCCACCTTTCCATCCTTTTGCTCTCAGGAAGGTTCAGGCCTGGCTGCCAGTGTCCAGGAGCTGAGTCTTGACATTTAATGTGCTTCTGTCCACTTCACTGCCCCCGCCCTCCCCGTTCACAGTGTGCCATCCCTGCCCTCCCTTGTGGTTTGTCCAGACATCCTCTCTTACACTCTCTTGAGAGTCCATTAGAGAGTTTTAAGCAGGACAGTGATAGAGTAATTGGGTCTCAGCAAACTGCTCTTTCCCCTGTCCCTGAGCAACTGGACCTAGGAAGCTGACCCATCTGCATCCTGCCCACCCCTGCCTTATTGGCACTGACCTGAATCCCAGATCGTTGCACTTGCCTGCCATGTGCCTGCCTCCTCTTGAAGTATCCAGGCAGTACTTTCATCTAACTTAATTTCCTTCATTCACATAACCCTTTCTTAAGCAGCAACTTGACTCAGTCGCTGAGCCCTTATGGAAATAGTGACTAGCATCCCTGGAAACTAAATGATCTCCTAGTGATATTGAGAATTCACTAGGTTGTGATGGGAGAGTAGAAAAGCATCACAGGCTCGCCTCCTGTGGCTCATGCAGCTAAGGCACCAGCCACATACACCTGAGCTGGTGGGTTCAAATCCAACCTGGGCCTGCCAAACAACTTATAGCCTCAACAAAAAATAGCTGGGTGGCTAGGGCGCCAGCCACGTACACCTTAGCTGGTAGGTTCGAATCCAGCCTGGGCCCGCCAAACAATGACGGCTACAACCAAAAAATGGCCAGGCATTGTGGCGGATGCCTGTAGTCGCAGCTACTTGGGAGGCAGAGGCAGGACTCGCTTGAGCCCAGGAATTGGAGGTTGCTGTGAGCTGTGATGCCATAGCACTCTATCCAGGGTGACAGCTTGAGGCTCTGTCTCAAAAAAAAAAATAGCTGGGCTCTGTGGCCGGTGCCTGTAGTCCCAGCTACTTGGGAGGTGGAGGCAGGAGAATCGCTTGAGTCCAGGAGTTGGAGGTTGCTGTCAGCTGTAATGCGTTGGCACTCTACCTAGGGTGACTGCTTGAGCCTCTGTCTCAGAAAAAGAAAGAAAAGCATCAACCCTTTGATCCTGCAGTCCCATTATTAGGCATCTACTCAAAAGAAAACAAACATCATTTTATTATAAGGACATTTGCACTAGATTGTTTATCACAGTCCAGTTGCCCATCAACCCATGAATTGATGAATAAACTGTGGTTTATGTATACTATGGAATACTATTCAGCCTTAAAAATGATGGAGACTTTACATCCTTTGTATTTTTTTTTTTTTTTTTGAGACAGAGTCTCACTTTGTCACCTTCGGTAGAGTGTAGTGGCATCACAGCTCACAGCAACCTCAAACTCTTGGGTTCAAGTGATTCTCTTGCCTCCGCCTCTCAAGTAGCCAGGACTACAAGCACTCACCACAATGCCCAGTTATTTTTACAGATGGGGTCTTGCTCTGGCTCAGGCTGGTCTTGAACTCCAAAGCTCAAATGATTCACCCACCACAGCCTCCCAGAGTGCTGGGAATATAGGCATGAGTCATTGCGCCCAGCCCCTACATCTTTTGTATTAAGATAGACAAAATTGGAGAACATTCTCTTTAGTCAAGTATCACAAGAATGGAAAAGCAAGCATCCAACATCTTCAATACTAATATGAAGCCAGTAGACGAACTAATACGTGCCCATACAAGAAAAAAACTCAATTCAAGTTAGGGAGAAGAGGGGAGGAAGAAGGGGGATGAGTGTGTGCTCCCACCTAATGGGTACACCTTCTGGGTGAGGCACAACTACAAAAGGGGTCTTACCTAACAGATGCAAACATTGTAACCTAATCATTTGTACTCTCATATTAATCTGAAATTTAAAAAAAGAGAAAAAAACAGAAACGCATCAACCCAAGAGCTAAGACCTGAGTTTAAATCCTGACTCTGCCACATTCTGTTTCAGGACTGTTGTGCACGTTCACTGAGACCTGTGTTGGTAGGTGTTCCTTCACCTCTTTCCCCAGGAGATTGGGAGAGCTGCCTCCCCGCAGTAAGCCTCTGCCCTTCATTTCTGCACTTAAGCTGAGCTGCACCACTGAATCTGAGCGAGCTGGACTGGTGTGGATGACAGCCAATTTTTTTTTCTACATGTACTTGAGAATGTCTTGATTCCTTTCAGTATGAGAGCAGAGTCTGTTCAGGCTGCTTTAATGATATAACGAAATAACATGAAATGGGTAGCTTATGAACAATAGACATTTATCCTCAGAGTTCTGGAGGCTGAGAAGGCTAAAATCAAGGCGCTGGCAGATTTGATGTCTGGTGAGTGCCTGTTTCCGGGTTCATAGAGAGTGCCTTCTCACTGTGTCCTCGACTTGGTGGGAGGGGGAGTCAGCTCCCTTGGGCCTGTTTCATATTTTAGTGCCCTAAGATATCATCTATTTTTTTTTTTAGTTCACTGACCCAATCATGAGGGCTCTGATCTCATAGCCTAATCACCTCCCAAAGACCCCAACTCCTAATACCATCACCTTGGGGATTGGGATTTCAGCATATGAACTTGGGGGCACATTCAGTCCCTTACCCTTGGTGTCTCGGCAGGCAGCACGGACAGCTGAGCTTCCTATCTTGCTGCTTACTTTCTCAGTGACTGGCTGTTTGACCTCTGCTCAACCTGCAAAATGTTGGAGTACCCCAACGTTCTGTCCTGGGACTCCTTATCATTTCCGTCTATACATTGTCTCTAGGTGATCTCATTCGGCATCTTCATTTTATTTTTTTTTAACTTTTTATATTGAAAAATTTGAAACATCAAAAACAAGTTGCAAAAATAATGGGATTTGCCTCTTTGGGCCATTTTTTTTTTGAGACAGAGTCTCACTATGTTGCCCTCAGTAGACTGCCCTGGCATCACAGCTCACAGCAACATCAAGTGCTTGAGTTTAAGTGATTCTCTTGCCTCAGCCTCCCAAGTAGCTGGGACTACAGGCACTTGCCAAAACACCCGGCTATTTTTTTTTGTTGCAGTTGGCCCCAGCCAGGTTCGAACCCGCCAGCCTCTGTGTATGTGGCTGGCGCTCTAACTGCTGTGCTACGGGTGCTGAGCCTCTGTAAAGGCTCCATTTCTTATAAATGGAATCATGCAACATGTAGGCTATTGTGGCTGGCTTCTTTCACTTAATATAATGTTTTCAAGGTTCATCCATGTTGCAATATATATCAGTATTTTATTCCTTTTCATTGCTGAATAATATTTCATTGTATGGTATATCACATTTGGTTTATCCATTCTTCAGTTGGTTTACATTTGGATTGTTTCTATTTTTTGACTATTATGAATAATGCTGCTATGAACATTTGTGTATAAGTTTGGGTATGGATGTGTGTTTTCTTTTCTTTTTTTTTTTTGAGACAGAATCTCACTCTGTCACCCTCGGTAGAGTGCAGTGGCATCACAGCTCACAGCAACCTCAAACACTTGGGTGTAAGCAATTCTCTTGCCTCTGTGTATGTGGCTGGTGCCCTACCTACTGAGCTACGGGCACCACCTTCAACCTCAAACTCTTGGGCACAAGTGATCCTCTTGCCTCAGCCGGCCAAGTAGTTGGGACTACATGTGCCTACCACAATGCTCAGCTAATTTTTCTATTTTTAGTAAAGAGAGGTCTTGCTGTTGCTCAGAATGGTCTCAAACTCTTGAGCTCAAGCAATCTATCTGCTTTGGCCTCCCGGAGTGCTAGGATTACAGGCGTGAGCCCCCATGTAAGGCTGGATGTATGTTTTTGTTTCCCTGAGGTATATACCTGGGGGAAGTATTGCTGGGTATATATGGTAACTCTATGTTTAGTATTTTGAAGAACTGTCAAACAGTTTTCCAAAGTGGTTGCACCATTTTACATTTTCACCAGCAATACATGAAAGTTCTAGTTTCTCTGCTTCCTTGCTAACACTTGTTATCTATTTTGGTGTGACACTTATTCTAATGAGTGTGAAATGGTATCTCATATTCATTAGAATGTGATTTTGACAATTGCTGATCGTCCCCCAGAAGAGTTGTTACTGTGTTATTTACCAAATTTGCTATCTCAATCATTCCTTGTTTACGATTCATTTAATTAGAATCATACCATAGGCTCAGCGCCTGTGGCTCAGTGGGCTAAGGCGCCAGCCACGTACACCTGAGCTGGAGGGTTCGAATCCAGCCCGGGCCCACCAATCAACAATGACGGCTGCAACCAAAAATGGCCAGGCGTTGTGGTGGGCGCCTGTAGTCCCAGCTACTTGGGAGGCGGAGGCAAGAGGCTTGCTTGAGCCCAGGAAATGGAGGTTGCTGTGAGCTGTGATGCTACAGCACTCCATCCAGGGTGACAGCTTGAGGCTCTGTCTCAAAAAAAAAAGAATCATACTGTAAACGAGAATAGTGCCCTCTTCCCCATTTATTTATTCAATGTTTATTAGGATCAGTATGGACTCATGGATATTCACTTAATTCTTCAGGTCATAACTCATTCCTATCATGAGTTACTTTGGTGTTTGCTGTTGGTCATCTATTGTTACCCCAGATCTAGTCCCTGGGGGCTCCTTCAAGTTGGCCTACTTACCTGGTCAGTGTGTGCACCATTGTTTTCTGAACACTTCCTTACTTTCTGGCACCAGAAAACATTCCAAGCAACTTGGGCACTTCCCAGCGTCATCCTATAGCTCACCTGCCCTTCTCCTGATGTCAACTATTTCTCTAAGGAACTCTGGCTCCTTTGAAGAAGCCAGAACTTCTTAAAGAAGAACTTTAAGAAGAACTCAAGATTGGTTTCTTCTCTAAGGAACTCTGGTTCCTTTTTTTTTTTTTTTTTTTTGTAGAGACAGAGTCTCACTTTGTCGCCCTTGGTAGAGTGCCATGACATCACACAGCTCACAGCAACTCCAACTCCTGGGCTTAGGCGATTCTCTTGCCTCAGCCTCCCGAGTAGCTGGGACTACAGGCGCCCGCCACAACACCTGGCTATTTTTTTTGTTTTGCAGTTCGGCCGGGGCTGGGTTTGATCCCACCACCTTTGGTATATGGGGCCGGCACCCTACTCGCTGAGCCACAGGCACCGCCCTCTGGTTCCTTTTAATATTTAGAAACCAAGATTTTGGCACAAGGTATAGCTCATTGGTACTAGCAGCCCCTTGACTTTAAATGCAATCTGACAATGACCCCTAAATTGTTCCAGAAATCTACACTCCTATTCCTAGTTTTCTGCCTGTGTTTCTGCTTGGATATGAGGCATCTGGACCAGAGCCCTTGATGTCCAGCACTAACTGCCCCTTTTCAAATCTTCATCCTATTGACTCTCCCTCCAAAACACATATCTATCTACTTGTCTACTGGCACCACACTTCCCATCTGAACTAAATGCAGGTTAACTGCCTAATTGCAGCCACAATTTACCAATTTCATTCTTTTCCTTCTAAAACCCATTCTCTTTACAGTGGACATCTTACCACTACTGTTCTTTTACTGTCTTCCTGTCACACTTAAATAGAACCCAAACTCCTGTCCTGCCTTCTAAAGCCTGCGTGAGATGCACCTTGCCCGCTTCTCCGACATCACTGTTTTCGGACCTATTGTGTGCCAGCATCAAGGCCTTTCCACTGGCTGTTCTCTGCTTGGAATGCCATGCCCCCTGATTTTTGCTCCTGGGCATCATTTTTGTCACTCATGGATCAGTTTATATGTCACTTCCCCACAGTGGACACTTTCTAGACCATGTAATGCAAAGAAAACCACCCAGAAACTCAATCTGACATCACCCTGGATTGTCAGCATGTCACTTTCTTCCCTCCTTTCCTCCCTTTATTTCTTCACGTGTGTCCCTTCATTTGTTAAATGTGTCCTCCCTACTTTTTGTTTTATTTCATTTTTGAGACAGAATCTCACTCTGTGCCCTGGTTAGAGTGCAGTAGCATCATCATAGCTCACAGCAACCTCCCGGGTCAAGCGATCCTCCTGACTCAGCCTCCAAAGTAGCTGGAACTATAGTTACATGGCACTGCACCTGGCTAACTTTTCTATTTTTAGTAGAAACGGGGTCTTGCTCTGGCTCAGGCTGGTCTCAAACTCCTGAGTTCAAGCCATCCACCCGCCTCGGCCTCCCAGAGTGCTAGGATTACAGGTGTGAGCTGCCGCACCCAGTCCCTCTGCTTAAATGTAAGCTCTATAAAAGTAAGACCTTGTACTACAGATCCTATCAGTAGGACCAAGTACTGTTTTTTTTTTTTTTGAGACAGAGCCTCAAGCTTTCGTCCTGGGTAGAGTGCCGTGGCATCACAGCTCATAGCAACCTCCAACTCCTGGTATTAAGCAATTCTCTTGTCTCAGCCTCCCAAGTAGCTGGGACTACAGGCGCCCGCCATAATGCCCAGCCATTTTTTTTTTTTGGTTGCAGCCATCATTGTTGTTTGGCGGGCCCGGGCTGGATTTGAACCTGCCAGCTCAGGTGTGTGTGGCTGGTGCCTTAGCCGCTTGAGCCACAGGCGCAGAGCCCCAAGTACTGTCTTAATCAGTACTTTATGTTCAGGGGCCTAGAATAATATAGTAGAGCATCCATACATTGACCACCTCATTAAGTTGACCTAATTTTCATAAACCAGACATGCACCTCATGTATGTATCAGTACAGTAGGCTAGTTTCTTATTTTGACCACCTCCAAATGTTGACGGTTTGTTACAATCCTTTGGGTGGTCAACTTACAGAGGTTCTACTGTACTTGGTACATAGTTGGTGCTCAGTAAATATTGTTGAATCAATGAATAAATGGAAAAATAAATGAACTTCAGGCTACTTACCTTAAAACTCTAGAAGTCATCCAGGTGCAGTGGCTCATGCCTATAATCCTGTCACTGGGAGGCTGAGGCAGGTGGATCACTTGAGTTCAGGAGTTCAAAACCAACCTGCTCAAAACAAAACCCTATCTCTACTAAAAATAGAAACACTAGTCAGCCATTAGAGAGAGTGCCTATAGTCTCAGCTACTTGCCACAAGCAAGAGGATCACTCAAGCCTAAGAGTTGGAGGTTGCTGTGAGCAATGACTCCATGGCACTCTCCCTAGGGCAAAAGAATGAGACTCTGTCTCAAAAAAAAATTAACTAGTCGGGCATGGTGGCTCACTCTTGTAATCCTAGCACTCTGAGAGGCCAAGGCAGGTGGATTGCCTGAGCTCACAGGTTAGAGACCAGCCTGAGCCAGAGCAAGACCTTATATCTAAAAATAGCCAGGCTGGGTGGCACCTATGGGGAGAGCGCTGGTGCTATATACCAAGGGTGGCGGGTTCAAACCCAGCCCTGGCCAGCTAAAACAGCAATGAGAATTACAACAAAAAATAGCTGGAGCATTGTGGGGGGCGCCTGTAGTTCCAGATACTTGGAAGTCTGAGGCAAGAGAATCACTTAAGCCCAAGAGTTTGAGGTTGCTGTGAGCTGTGATGCCATAGCACTCTACTGCGGGCGACAAAATGAGACTCTGTCTCAAAATAAAAAAAATAAAAATAGCCAGACCTTGTGGTAGGCACCTATAGTTCCAGCTACTTGGGAGACTGAGGCAAGAGACTCGCTTGAGCCCAAGAATCTGAGGTCTCTGTGAGCTATGACGCTACAGCACTCTACTGAGGGTGTCAAAGTCTCAAAAAAAAAAAAACCAAAACTGGCTCGGCGCCTGTGGCTCAACAGGCCTTTAAGGCACCAGCCACATACATCTGAGCTGGAGGGTTCCAATCCAGCCAGGGCCCGTCAAACAACAATGACAGCTGCAACCAAAAAATGGCCAGGTGTTGTGGCGGGCGCCTGTACTTGGGAGGCAGAGGCAGGAGATTCGCTTGAGCCCAGGAGTTGGAGGTTGCTGTGAGCTGTGATGCGACAGCACTCTGAGGCTCTGTCTCAAAACAACAACAACAACAAAAAACACCTCTATGGAAGTCAGTACAGCTTTTTGGACTGAGTGAGGAAATGAACCTAAAGAAAAACCAAAATATTCAGAGATGCTTTGACAACTGAAATGTAGGGAAGGGGCTCAGCAAAAACAACTACAGAATTACAAGAACTTGATAATTCCGATCCCGTGGTCAGAGGCCTCAAGATTGGAGTCTGAGCCTTTTTCAAGTAATCTAGATATCTAGGTTTATTGGCCTGGGCTCAGTGATCTTCTCTCCTCCTGCCCCACTTCGTACCTTCGTACCAGCATAAAAGCTGTGCTCACCTGCTCCGTGTAAGTGGCAGCTGAAACATGTGCCCGATTATAGCTCTGTTCCAGCCAAGCACAGATATGGCATCTCACATTGCAATCGGGATTTTTGCCACATTTTAGGATTTACATTTTGGGAGTGAAAGTTACTATTTGCCAGAAATGACTTCTCAAACTCAAATAAAGTAGCTCTGCCAGCCCAGCCATCAGCGTGAAAGAATTAAGAGATGCCTGTCACCTGCAGGGAGAGCCTTCCTCATGTAGCCAGGACTGTGGATCCCACAGCCAAGGGACCTGGGAAGTCGGCCAAGAAAGCTTGCCTTGGGTGGCTCTTGGCAGGTTTCTCTGTGCTTGTGGAGCCACCTATCTTTAGAGCTCCCTGCTGCATCACCTCTGCCGAGCTTGTATTTATGTTAGGTCAAATTTTTTAAACTGATTTTGTGGAGCATACATTTTTTTTTTTTTTTAGTAGAGACAGAGTCTCACTTTATCTCCCTCAGTAGAGTGCTGTGACATCACAGCTCACAGCAACCTCCAACTCCTGGGCTTAGGGGATTCTCTTGCCTCAGCCTCCCAAGTAGCTGGGACTGCAGGTGCCCACCACAACGCCCAGCTATTTTTCTGTTTTGCAGTTCGGCTGAGGCCGGGTTTGAACCTGTCACCTTCGGTATATGGGCACTATATACTCACCTATTTGATGAGCCAGGGGTGCCGCCCTGGATCATACACTTGTGAACAGAAAATGTGGGTTCTGGAGGGCATGAGAGAGGATCAGGATGGTGACTGTATGTGTTCCTTCTCTAGGTGCTTTTTTTTTTTTTTTTTTGAGACAGGGTCTCACCGTGTTGCCAAGATTAGAGTATATGGTGGGATCATAGCTCACCGTAACCTTGAGAACAAGTGATCCTGCACCAGCGTCCTGAGTAGCTGGCATTACAGGCACACTGAACCAGCACTCCTGGATAATTTAAAAAATAGTTTTGTAAATAATGACAATATATGGACTGTACATGGATCCTGACCCAAACAAAACAGCCGCAACAGCTGTAAAAGCAGATACATTTTATATGTATAAAATCACACCTATAAGACCATCCAAAATTTGAACCATGGGTATTTGATTGTAAAGAATTGCTAGAAATGATGTTAGTATTAAGCTGATGTTATAAACTGAAGTATTCACATATAGAAATGTCTGAAATTTCTTTCAAAACAATATTGAAGGGGT
>CAUYON010103071.1:0-108937 GCA_963573935.1 Arctocebus calabarensis
TCAAGGAAATGCCATGAAGGATATCTGTAACAGTATGATCAAAATATTTCTGAATGTATATGAATCGTGCCCTGTGATTGCACCAATGTACATAATTATGATTCAATAAAATTATTAAAAAAAATAAATAAATAAATAAAAGGTGAAGGATGAGAAGTGGAAGCATTAAGGAGGCCTGTTTGGGAAATCACAGATATTTTGATTGGTTGAAGCAAGCAGATTATCAACAGCAGCAATTATCCAACTGTAACAAATGTTTAAAAAATTCAGAATCCCAAGATTTAAATATAAAAACACTTAATCTTTGTAAATTTCAATAATTTTGTGAGTAGTTTTGTTTTAGGAGATGAGAGTCATTGCACTGCTCTTATTGTCCAAGCTTTGAAGAATAACATTAAATATACTTCTCATTTTGTTAAACCTGGATCCATACTCTGAGCTGGAGTCAGTTAACTTCTCTTCAGACGATTATGATTAGCTTTGAGGGAGAAACTCCTGCAAGTCTAGAGACCAGAATTCAGACTCAACATCATTTCAGAAAATAAATTACCACATGATGGTACTCTACAAACAAGAGACAGAAAATCTGAAGAAAGCTTTCTCTCTGGAAGACCAGATTTGAGAAAAGCTCTTGAAAATCTATGAACAGTAGTTTATCCCTAAAAACTAGAGAAAAATTCAAGGGGTAATGAAATCTTACAGTTATGACCCTTATCTTCCAAAATGATGGGAAAACTGATTCTCAGAAGTAAGCGAGTGATTTCCCCAAGGTCATCGCACAGCTAAAAACTTAAGAGACAAAAACTGAAACCCATGTCAGCAGATCCCAACCCTAAGAGGTTTCACTTCAGTATTCTCCCTTTCTGAGAGACAAGGAGTTGAGAAAAATAGAATCAGAAATGAAATGATTGACAAGGCTAGTAGGAATCAGTTGATCACATAGACAGATCTGTGATTATAGTGACGCAAAACAAGATTCAATACTCTCTAAAAGCAAAGCACACACTTACTCCAAAAAACATGATTAAACAGAAGATAATTAAAAATGCAATGTTTCTTCAAGGACAAAATATATATATATATATATATATATATATATCCAATTAATTCAATCAAATGATTGCTTCTTTCTCTTGTGATATTTTCCATCAATGTGAAAAGAAGAAAATTATACTTTGATCTCTACAATTATTACATAGCAACTAAATTTAACTTTGCTATGATAGGAATTACATTAAAAGATTAACATCTTTTACTCTACATTTCTAAAACTTTCTATAAACAACAGCTTCTAACTTTAATAGTCCATGGTTATAAATGGACTACAGATCAGCTAAGCAGGCTATTCTCAATTTATTTGTGGAAGAAATAAACTCAGCCTTGCAGTTTTAGGATAATTAATCCCCAAAGCTAGCAAATATAGGGTGGAGAAAACAGTGATATTGACTCCAGTCATCCATTGCCTTGAATGATGGCTTCTGTAAAATCTTCTCTCCACCAACCATCTACAAAAGTTTTCTGAAATAAAAGCAATAAAGTTATTCTATAGAAGAATGAGAGGGAAAAAGTAAGAGAAAAGAGCTATTTCAAGTTTTACAATTTTATAAGTCAAAAAATTATCTTGCTCTAGTACGTCAACCAAATGTCACTCTTTCAACAGATTCTACAACAGACTAAACAACTTTGATTCAAAACTCAAAACAATTGAGCAGATATTCCAGGAAGAGGTTAAGGCTGTCTCCTTTTCATACCTGAAAAAAATCTCAAAATTGATAAATTAATATCCAATAGCCTTCTGGGTATAGTTTGCTTTTGTCCCATATAAATGACAACCTTTAAAAATTATAAAACATATATGAACTTGAGATGAGATCATCTGATACTTTACTAATTCAAAGCTCAAGGGTTGATAAAAATCATTAAAGAATTATAGGGATGAGCTAGTTGTATTTTTGTCCTTCTCCTCAGTGGACTGGGAATTTTCTGAGAGCAAGGACCACCCATCTTCTTTGTATCTCTGGCATCTGTCTGGTTCACTGTGAGTGCTCAGCCCATGTCCAATGGATTGAACTTAGGAAGAGGTATATAGTTTTCTTTCAATAATCACTGACCTTCATTTTGAGACTCCCTTTTATAATGATGTCGCTGAAATGTTTTCTTCAGAAAATGGATCTAGTCAATTATTCTCCCAATTCCAGGTTTTATAAGAATATAACCAGGGACTAAATATGTGCAGGAAAAGGCATTAGACCTTAAAAAGGTACACAGAAAGTTGGTTTAGAACTCCAGATTGGCTAAATCAGGTTTGTTATTTTACCCATTAAATAGTCTAAGCAGATTAATTGGAACCAGACTCATGAAGACCCATGAGGTCTGCTTTATAGTAACATCAGTTATTTAAAAAGAAAGTTATAAGTTACATTTCAACACATCCAAATTAACAATCTAAGAAAAATGAACATCTTGATAAATATATTTCTTTAATGTTTATATAGGCAAAAATTTTGTAAGACTCATTTCCTTTCTATAACCAGACTTATCACACAGTAACATGGTATCCAATTCCAAATGCTTTGCATAAATAATGTCAATTATCCACATCTGTATGCATACATTTTATTTACAAATTAAATACAAGAAAATAAAGATTTTCCCCCAAATAAATAGAAAGAATGACTATATATCCCTAAATTGTTATTTAAGGGGCATACCTATAATCACAACATCTGATTTAAAAAAAAGAAAAAAGAAAAAGCAGTCCGTCCAGGTAAAAATTAAAAGAATATGACATTGTTTTAGGTAGACTTGAAAAGACACTTCTTTGTGAATAGAAGAATACTGATTTCTAGAAACAGATGTCAGGAGCTTATTAACCTAAGTATTAAGGTTGATGCTTCAGGGCTTAAAACTAAAATATCACAAGAAATTATCATTTTTAAAGGTTTACACAATGAGTGTATACAAAATAGGTCATTGTATCAACAGAATGTTGCCTTTTAGAAAACATGTCTGGAAACACACAGCCAATATGCACTTTTCCAAGCCAATTCCAGTTTGTACTCATTATCCCATTATTATGTATCTAGGATGGCTGTAAAGTGTGTGTGTAGTTTTAAATTGCACATGAACTTCATGGCCACTCTGTATGTGCTTAGTCATCAAAAAATAGATACTTGAGTATTTTTTGAATTGTTACAAATAGCTCTACTTTTAAAGGATTCAGAAGTGTGAGACACTGTTTCAGCTTTTAATGATGGAATGAAAAACTTTTATGAGTGGCCACAAGATTAAAAATACACTATTTTAGACAGGTTCACTGATTCTCTGAATGTGTTACATTAAATATATATTTGAACAATCACATTGCACCGTTATTCTACTTTGTTACTTTTAAACCAATTATCCCCTTGGGATAATGTTGAAAATATAAATTCTTAAATTTAACATCTATAAAGAAGAAATACACAAGTCATCAGAACTATACATTAACTTCCAGGAGCCACATCCAAATTCTATGACTCGGTGTGTGTGTGTGTGTGTGTGTGTGTGCGCGCGCGCACAGCATTTGTTTATTTGGGTGATTATTTGATTTTAATTTAATAGTTTTGTTTCCAAATATTTTGCTCTTTCAACATCTTTACTATTTTAATATTGTTCCTTCCACCCAACACTTAGCTCAACTGCTGTTGACCTGAGCTACTGTGTTTCTAATGTCTGTCAGCAAACACAAAAGCCTAATTTCATTAAAATGTATTATATACACTCAGGACTAAGAGTACATTATAAAATGAAGAAGTTTGGCTAAAGTTCAAGTGGGCATCAAATAGCACTGGCAAGAATTTTTTTAAACAGATGGTGCAAAATCTTGCTAACACAATAGTGTGTGCCTAACACAGGAACAGTATCAGAAACACATGTGCTACAAATGACCATAAGTATCAAACAGAAACAATAAACATTGATGGACACTAAAGAGGCTGCCTCTGCCTTCTGGGGAAAAAAAAGAAAAAGTTCATGTCTTTGAGAAATAAGAAATACTACTGATATTTTTATAGACTGAAGTTTGTATACAAATATTTTTCCTTTGGCTTTCTCTTTTGCATTCGTATCAAACCTCTATTAGGGTGGCCAAAATTAATAACATAATTTTTAATGCACATTTAAAGAAACTAATCATTTAAAAGGAAAATACATCCTTGGTTTAACCTAAGAAATTTAGGGGTTCTTAAGGGCCTCTGTCTGCCGTTTAGAATGGAAAATTTTCCCCTTAGCCCAAAAGAATCTCTCTCTTACACACACATACACACAGCCCTTCACAAAAAGCTGTACACACGTGCTTGATTCGTCACAAATACTTGTCCAAGCATTGCACAAAAGTTGCAAGGGCCAAGGGGCTATAAGCTGGCACAAGAACTAAAGCCAAGTGGAAGGAACTCGAATCCCGGGAGAGCCCGCCCTGCTCCCGAAACCACGCCCCTCTGGAGTGATGGGCAGGCCCCACGCTCCTAACCCCTCTCAGCACAGGGCCTCTGCCCACCAGCTTAGAGGCTGCACGCGGAGGCTGGGCAGTCTGCGACACTTCGCACACTGTGCGCGGTCTCTCCGGGGGTATCTGCCCACTCCAGGCAGCAGGAGCCACCCACTTCGTGGACAGCTCGGGCACAGTTGTTCCGGCCTACTCAGGCCTCCTGCCCTAAGGCCTTGTTGCTTTGCTGCCAGATTGGGTTCTTGGCTTTCTCTCTTTCTTGCGAGAGCTAAGGAGTATGCTCTGGGCTTGTGGCGTCGGGAGGTAGAATTACTTACCTGTGGCAGCTTCAGGAGAAGAGGGGGTTGAGGCGCCTGGGCCGTGGGTCTTTTCCAGGCGCTCTTTCTCAGCAAAGAAAGGTTTTAACATCCTCTGGAAGATGGATCTAATTGGGGAAGAATATTTCCCATTTGAAACCCAAGCCTCCTCCTTGGGGTCACCCACGGCAAAGGGCGGCAGGAGGGCGGGGAAGGCATCTGGGTGGGCGCCCGGAGCGGAGCCCCCTCACTCCGAATTCGGATTAGTGAAGAGGTTGGGTTGCATATCACGCAGGCTCCCCCACTTGCTTTCAGATCAGAGCATGTTTGAGGCGATAGCTGTCCCCTACAGGCCTTGGCCGGAGAACTGGGGCCTGAGAACAGGGGGTGGGGGGGCGGGCTTGCGTGACTCGGGGCATTTCTCTCCAGGCCACCGCGAAAGGCAGGCGCTGGCTAAGGAACCCCAGGCCGCTGGAGTCGAAGAAGAGCCCAACACCCTGCCCCGCGTGGGGGTTACCAAGGAAATGCAACAATATTTATGACCAGCAGCGCTGAGAAAGTGTTCGCACAGCGCGATCTACACCCTCCCCTGGCAACTTGCCATCCGGAGCCTGTCCTCCCCAAGTCAAGGTTCCAAGCAGAAACTCCACCCCGCTCAGCCATCAGGACCTCGCCCCCCACCCTGGCCCAAATCCGAGTCCCGCCCCCGCAGAATCTCCGCAGAGAACTCCCCCTTGCACTGCTCCAGGAGAGAGAGAGGAGACAGCTGCCACCACACAAGGCTCAAAAACGTTCATGTGTAGTACAGTGGTTAAGAGCTTGGATGGGATTTTGTTCAGCCTGTGTGGCTTAGTTTGTCCTGAGAATTTGTGCTGCCTCTAAGAGCTTTGGATTCCTCATATGTGAATTGGGCACAATAATCTCTACCCGCCAGATGACTAGGAGGAGTTTATGCAGTACATACAGGAACGTGTGAAAGTTTGGTAATGCTAAATCATCATCGGTAGTATTTTTTTTAAGGTGTACTTTTATCTCTAAAAATATGAAGTCGCTTTGGAAAGAAAGTTACCTGGAAGTGAGGGAAGATGGATTAAAGAAGCAGAAGTTCTGGCTTAGTTTGCTATTTTTTTTTTCTCTATTCTGACCTTTACAAAACAGATTTACATAGATTAATCCAGATTTGTTTTTAATGCAAGAGGGTTTGCTTCTCCCCACAATATTCCTAAAATTGCTGAAGGCAAAAGTAGTCTGCAGGGAGATAGGAGGATGAAAATGCCTTGAAAAGGCATTGCACGTATTAAAAGCCTTGGAAGAAACTGGTTTTTATTGCTTTCCCTGATATCAAGATGCAAAAAAGCAATAAAACGGAAAAGCTGAGCCAGGGCCAGGTGGTAAAGGCAGTGTCATGTAAAAAAGTCCTTTACAAAAATGACTGTCAGATCCTTTCTGAGGAATGGGCTGCTGTTTGATGGAACGGAGTGGGATTAGCTCAGTTCTTATCTAAAATGAGTTTGGCCATGTTTGGAAACCCTTAGCAGCTGTATCTGAGTGTGCTGATTTCGTCTGCCCACGTTGAACAATAAAGAAGAAACCCAAGTTTTCACAATAAAGCCCTAATGCTTTCTTTCTTACCGTTGGGTAAATTCAACACCTCCAAAGCTGGTTCAATCATTCCAGGTCTCCAGGACTTTTCCAAGCCATTTCCACTTCTTCAGGACCCTGGCCATCAAGTTGTGTGGTGACATGCACCTGTTCTAGGCTCAAGTGCTCTGAGTCTGGGGAGAGGATAGGCCAAACCCCGCTGGCACCCAGGACACGTGACTGGGACCTGATGTGGGGCCGGGGAACGTGGGCTCAGGAATGAAGACTTTATCTACTGCCCGTGAGTTCCTAAGCATCCTTTCTCTGTCTTATGGATCATGAATTGCAAAGGAGGGCGAGGGTGAGGGAGAGATCACATCTACTTTCCAGGTCGGGAAGGATGGAGTATAACAGCTGGGCTCCCAATGAGCCCATGAACTCAGCTGCCATCCTATCAACTCTCAGTTCCCTTATCTCAGAGCAAGCTAAGCTGATGTGAACGCCTGGCCAACATGCACGGCATTTCCCCGGTGTGCATTCGGAACGGGTCCATGGAGACTCGCCCTGGGCTTCTGCTGACTCAGCACCCTCGTAGTCCCATTTCTCCATTTCTGATAACCTGCTCTATAAAATAAGACTCAGACTGGGATGGTCTCTTAGGCACCTCCAAAAGGTTTCCTAAATTAATTGCAAAGCTGAAGTCTGAAGGACTCTGTGGGGGGGACCAAGATGCCTGCGGATCCCTTGGAGGTTGCAAGCCCCTCCTCACAGGTGAAAAGTAAAGCCCAGAAGTCACTCGGTTACACCAGAACTTCTGAGCCCTACCTTGCCTGGGCTCTTCATGGCATTAAAAATTGCAGGAACTGGTCCAGTAGGAGACCAAGCAAAGGAAGAAGCACCAGAATTCAGAAACCCTCTGTCCCTGCCACCACATACTTTCTGTCATTCTGAAAGCAAACCTTGTATTTTCTGATGCCAGGGTCTGAACTAGGTTTCAGAGAGTAGAACAGTTCAAGGCTCCAGGATGCTGCCAGAAAACCTGTCAAGGCCAATTTTATTCACCTTGCTTGTGTTGGACAAACTATTTCTAAAGACATCTCCCAAGTGGTGACAGAGAATGAGAGGCAATGGCTTTTGCACAATCTGAACCAAGCACCACAGTCTTCTCCTACTCCACACAATAATGGGAGGAGTTTGGTTCAGGCTCAAAGAAAGTGAGCATAGGCCTTCCGATCTCAGCCGGTTCATTTCAGTCCAGGCTTTGATCCATTCTCGGATAATTAGATATTGGATTCTGTAATCTGAAAAGAAAAGGAGAGAGAAGGATTTTACCACTGCTGATAATGTTCCCCATTGTGACTGTTCGGTGTGGGCTTCCCGTCCTTCTGGGCTGTTTAGCCTGGGCTCAGCAAGAGCAGGGGTGGGAAGGGGGCTGCTGGAGGCCTCCAGCTCTGCCAGAAGCGCTGGAGTGAGGGCCTGGTGGCTGGGGCTGGAGCACCTGTCCCCTGAACGCGGTAGAGAACCCCGTCATGAACCATTATCTAAAAGTATCCATTTCTGAACTCAATGTAAAGAGACAGTAAAGGATTGGTGAAAAATCTAAAAGTTGAGCTTCCACATTGGGCATCTGGATTCGAATTCTGATCCGAGCTGGTAAAATGTGGCCTTGAGCAAGTTAAAGAAGGAGGGTTGTACCCCGAAGCACCAGTGGGACATTTGGTAAGTAATGAGCATCAACTAAAGTTACTGCTACTTTTCACAATATTCAGATGGTTGCCCAAACTGACAGACATCAGCGTACCACGCACTTAAATGTGCCAGATTAACTCTCCAATAACCCCGTGAAAAAGGAGGAGGAAAGTTTTTTTGTACATCCTTGGGCTAAGATGCCATGATAGAGGTGGCCCAGGCTGTACCCTTTGCTCTAGTCTCTTCAGCTCAGAAAGGGGCTTCTGGCATCACGACTGAGTCTGATGACCCCCGCATATGGTCAGTTGGACTGGAGATTGAGCAGAGCAGAAGCGCATCATCGAAGCCCCTTGACTTGGGCACCGAGGACTCCTCTACACCCAGACCTCTCCAGGGAAGGGAACAAGGCCGCTGCTGCTGCAGAAGAGGGGCGCGGTCATTGAGACTTCCAGTGCTGAGGAAGAGGATTGAGAATCCCCTGTGTGATTTTTATGGCAATTTCTAAGTGACGTCATCTCTGTTGCACAAATGAGAAAACTGACGTGTTAAAAAATCAAATTGCTCAAAATTCCTTTACAGGTCTAATTTCAAATCTCATGCCTTACTATATTAAATGACAGGTTGACTTGGTCTTAAACCTTGAACTTCCATGAAAGGAGGAAGGAAGGAAGGCAAGGAAAGAGGAGGAAGAGGAAGGAAAGATAGGCAAGGGAGAAAATACCGCACAGCTGCAGGAGCCAGTGTCCTGTAGCAGAAAGCCATGTGAAGTTATTCAACATTTTTTAAAGAATAACTTTTGTCTTTTTTTTTATATTTTGTAAAAGCATCATTCTACAAAAATACTGAAACATTGCACTTGGGATAAACAGTAACAGGAAGGGGAAGTGGATGTATTGCAGGGAAGACCGGAAGAACCAAGAGTTGACACAAGAACCCGCGGGCAGGTTGGCCCCCCACCCCCACCCCGCTGCGGGCGCTCACGCCGTATAACGACCCGCACTGCTCTTGGCTCATCACAACCTTCTCCGAGAGTGTGAAGAAGAGGCCCCCCCACCAACACCGTCTGCTGCCGGCATTGCATTGAGATCAACTTCGGCGTTCCTGCCACCCTGGCCTGGTTTCGGTTCAGTTTTCAGAGATCCCTGGGGAATGGGGCCTGGAGGGTGGGGGTTGGAGGGATGCAGAGGGGAGGAGCCTATGGGGTTTGGGGTCCTTCCTGCCTCCGGATTAGCGAGCTCCGGGCTAGACCTCCCCAGGGCTGTGTAGGGAGACGGGTCTACTGGGAGGTGGTTAGACAGAAGGTTTTTTTTCTCTGTCTCCTACGTCCTTTGACGCTTCTGTAGACACGGGTTCAGGTTTCTGTTGGGGCTGCTTTGTTTCTTGCTCTAAACCGGGGGGGAAATGCATGTAAAACCCGCAGCTTCAACCTATAGGCGTGCTGAAAACGAGATTGTCCGCCTGGAAATGTCCCGATGAGTCGACGTTGTAATGGCCTTTTGCGTTGGCGCCCTGGCGCAGACAGCCCCGCTCCCAAAGTCTGGGCTCCCCTCTCCTACCAGGCGGAAAACGCGTCCCTTCACCCCTCCGCCGGGACCGCGTTAACTGGCGCTCCAGGGGAGCGCTCGCACGGGCTCTTACGCACTCAGCTCGGTTTTCCATGTCTGCAGAACCACGGGGACAACCAGCCGCAGCGGGACCGTGTCAGGCAGTTAGGGGGCGGGCGCCCCGCGGGGCGGAAGGCAGGGGCCGGGTCTGCTCGCAGGCGCGTTCCAGGGTGGCCCAGGGCAGCGCCTCGCCTCCCCGAAAGCCCACCAAGCGTCTCTCTAGGTCCTCAGTGGGAGAGAGATCGGTGCGTCGCAGACATGCCCTCACCGACGACCTCCACGGGGAGAATAAACAGGGAGTGCCAAGGTCTAAGGAGGAGTTTGGGACAGTCGGGCCCCTGGGTGAGAGCAGTCCAGCTCTGCTTAACTCTTGAGAGGTTACCCGGCTGCTGAGCAGCACGAATTCGCGGAAAGGAGACGTAATCTCCTTCAGTCGCTTTGCAGACAAATATTAAGAATGGTTAGAAAAGAGCGGGCCAAAATCCAAAGCCACCCTTTCCTAGTCTTGAACCAAGTGTGACATCCGCAGTTTCAGAGTAGTTTTGTCTGTTTTCACCTCCAAGACTCTAAGCAGTCGCCACAGAATCAGCCAGAAGCTGCACCTTCTAACCAGCGTGGCGATCCCCTCGGGCTCCCCTCCACCCCCTCACCCTCACGCACACACCGCCAGCACCTCCCGCAGTTCTGGCCTGGCTGTGCGTCCCTGGCCGCGGAAAGCGAGGGCAGAATGCCGCTCTGCAGCGCCCGCAGGCCCGGAGTCCTGGCTGCGCCTCATTTGACCTCATTTTCTCCCCGCCGTGGCTGTGCCGCACCCAGGTCTCCACAGGCCTGACCCCGACAAGTCCTTGCAGGTGATGGGCGCGCTGGGAGCCGGGACTGCGGAGATTGCCCGAGCACCGCAGAACCTCCAGGTTATGTTTCCTCCAGCCTGTGGTTTACTCACTGCGAAGAGCTGAGCGGCAAAGGGTACAATAGTCAAGTTGGTGGGGACTTTCCCTACTTCAAGTTATAATTTGCTAATTCGGATCTATGGCTTTTAAATAACGAGTGCCTGAGACCTCTGTCAATGCAGGCTTAATTTCATCCCACTGATGAAGGATGTTTATCAAGGCGCCTGCAGTGAGAACCGAGTGTGAAAATGTCAGTTTTATGCCTTTTGATAAGAATTACCGAGGTGGAAGGCTTATTAGGCGATTACAAATTTTGCAGCTGCTCACAGCCCAATTAGGCAGCTCTTCGCGGTGAGTGGAAGCTGTGGGGGTCAGGACGAGTTGGAGTTCCCTCTCTGCAGACCTGGACCTCCCATCAAGGCCCGGCGCCGTGGGATCCAGACCCCTTCCCTGCCTCCTTTGGGTTTTAGAGATATTTACTGTGCAAGCACCAACTTGCTCCGGGGGCTGCTGCCCAAGACAGGCTTCACTCCAAAGAGTCCCCGGCTCTCTTCCCGCCCTCCCTGTGACCCAGGGCTGTGGGTAGTCGCCCTGGGTGAACAGGTCTCTCTGATCTTCATCTCAGTTTAGTAGGTAGGAACCGTCCCAACGGCAGTGATGGCTTTCCCACCTGCAGGCAAACTAGACGGTTTTATGGTCTGTCTCACTAAGTCCAAAATCAGTATCAATTGGAGTTAGGGCTAAAACACTCATTACAAAAAAGAGGAAAAAAACAAAAACCTTTCTGATTTTAGATCAAGCACCTAATGTGGGAAGTGGTAGTCTGCAAACAACCGGCGAACTTTCCCTTGCGGGGAGGCGCTCAGCCTGGACTTTCACAGCAAATACTTGCACATCCCCTCCTCCCACCTACACACGCGAACTTCAGCCAAAGGCTTATAGGGTCCAAGACATCGAATTGACTCACCCCCCGGAGGCCTACAGGGCACGGCTGCGCAGGGCGGACCATCTGCGTCCTGCCACACGCCCGCGGTCAAGCGACGCCAGATCAGGGTTTCAGGTCTTCCGCTCTTGTCTGACGACCATTCTTCTTCCCCAAGCCCAGAAGCCTCTAAAAATGTACCATTTCCCCTACTTATGCAGAGATAGGAGCTCTTAGATCAAGATTCGTATTTTTTTGAAAACCTGATTGAGAGCCGCCTGATTAGGAGGGAGTGGGAGGCAAGGCCCCATACACGCCGAGCCCCCGCCCCGCTTCCACAAACAGCTCTAGCTGCTCTCGCGATCTCCGAATGACCTAGAGATAAATTCTCCTGGATAATAGCCAAATAGTATCCCAGATCCACTTTGCCAACTCTAACACAAACTACTGTAATTAAATCTCCAAACTGGAGACCTTTATTTTTAAGTCCCCTTTCTATGAAATACTGCTCTACACCCCGCCTGATGGCTCCAACCCTCTCGCTTTCCATTCCGAAGAGCCATCTCGAGAACGATGCTATTTCATGGAAAACGCATTAAGTGAATTTTCCCCCAAATACTGGGTTTTGCACTTGATGAAAAACACACGTCTCTCTGGTTCCCACGCACGAATTAGCTTTTTGAAAAGTCAGCTCACCCCAAGCTTTCAATTTTCTGAGAGGGCACAGATGAATCATTGCGTCCCGCTTCCTCCACTCGGAGAATTTGAACGAGGTCTCCCTGAGAGGACGGAAGGGGGGCGGGGATGGCTAATATTAACATGCGCGCAGCTGCACCAAAAGGAAAACAATGCCATAGGAAAATATTCCGAGGACCTAGTGTTTAGGGGAGAAAAATGCAATCAAAGAAAAACCAAATATTCACTAGTTACGCTGCCCAGACCTTTACACAGGAAAGTCTGTGCATGTCCTCTGCTAGCCCGCCGCTGCGCTGGTCTGGGGGATCTTCCTCTCCTAAACGAACAAGACGGGAGATAAAGTTATGTGTGTGTGCACAGATATGTTTGCACATGTACATTTTCATCTAACTGAAGCAACATTACATGATTTTGTTAAAGGCCTTTAAGAAATAGACTCCTCAATCTTCCTGTATTACTTATGCTTCAAACATGTTCATAAAAATTGGAAATATAAATTATTTTAAAATAAACTTATCAAATTCCTCTTCATATACGAACAAAGTAAAATTTATACCCTAAAGAAGCTTTTTAAATAAACACACCCTCCAATCAGAATCAAAGTTAGGGTGTGAGTAACTCCCTTCCCCCTGCCCAGCAACCTGCAGTCTGAACTTGAGGCAGCAGAAGGCTGAGTCTAGGACTTAAATTCTGTCTAGGACTCAGTGGTTCTCAACCTTCCTAACGCCGCAAAGTATTTTCATTGTTAAAAAGGGCCATGCTCATTAGGAACATACTTTTGTCTTTCTTGCAGCCTTGATTTCGAATCCAGTGGCAAATCATAAGCGTTTGTGTTCCTCAGATGTTCCTTCTTTATCTTAATGAGAAAACTTTTCGCAAAGGGAACCACTAGATAAGTCAGCCCCCCGCTGCCAGCGAGCGGCTTCGTTCCTCTGCTAGACTGGAGAGCTGCGTTTCAAGAAATGACTAAAACGTTCAAGTCATCCAGACCTCCGCTTCCCCTCCCGCTTGCTGCAGAAAGAAATGTAACCTGAATCTTTGTTTAGGTTTTGGTTGGGGAGCGAGAATTTTAAAGTCATGGCAAATGCAGAGAGCAGACTTTTTAAAAAGTCAAGTTAACAGGCCATCCCCCATTTTTTTTTCTTTTCCCTTTAATAATAAACCTGGAGTAAGTTGGCCGTCCTGATAAAGATCTTAACGTGTAGAGAAGGCGGGCTTTCCTTACGGAGGTGAAGCTGTTCCTCCAGGAAAACGCTTTCCCCCCACACCCCCTCCCTTTATGTAAGGTCCCACCCTCTGGAAAACAAAACTTTTTTTTTTCTTTTCCTGAAAGGACAGACCTGAGTGAAGTTGGGGAAGAACAGAGCCCGTCAGAGAATGGTCCCGGCCACAGTGGCCTCTTTGCTCGAAGAGACACTTGTAGCACCCTCGTCCTTCTCGGTGCCAGCTCCTATTAGTGCATTGGGGCGGAGGAGGGGGGGAGCTCGGCAGATACCGACAGCCTCTGACCCTCCGGAGTTGGTATGTGATACGCAGCCCTAACAGTGCCATGTATTGGAAGAGCGATCAGATGTTTGTGTGTAAACTAGAAGAAAAGGACGTGCCGGAGCTGGCAGTTCCCCCTGAGAAGGTGAGCAAGCCGATGGCCTGGTCAGACCAGCTGAATCATACTGTCCTTGAAATTCGAGTTGTTTGGGCTTCAAAACGAGGTTCAGAAACTACCTGTAGCGGCCTCATCTTTAGACCTGGCAATTTTTTTTATTACGTAGTAGCTTTAGTCAGTAATCATTGCCCTCCCTCCCCAAAGCTCACTTAACCTGAGACATGGAGCCTGTAATTTGGGAGAGGAAGCCTCGAGCCTAAGGCGCTCGTAAGTCCTATGTGAGTCGCGCTTTTGTTTATTTCCCGTGGCGATCTTGGCGGTCGGTAGAGGGGGTTGGGAGGACTGGGCGACTGTCGGGTGGAGCCAGAGACCCTGCTCCCCAAGCCGACACTTGCTGGCTCCAAGGCGCACGTCTGGCCTCCGGACACAGCGCGCTGCCGGGAGCCCTCAGCGACGTACAGGGAGAAACCACTGCCGAAAGGGATCCCAGCGCTAGCCAGGAGAGCCCTTTTACTTAAAATACCCAAAGAAGCAAACCTTAGGGTACAAAACCAATGACACGGTTTGGGGGATCTGATAACCTCGCCCCTCACGCGGGAGGCAGGGCGCTCGGGTACCCCGCGTTGTTAGTTTGAAAATCATCTGCAGCGTGTTAGGCGGCCCCAGTGGGACCCGCACCGGCGCCGCTGACTTAGCTCCGACGCCGGCTGGGAAGACCCAGCGCGCTTGGAGTTTTTCTGCTAAAGGGCGAGGCGGCGAGGGAGCCGCTCGGCAGGGTCCGGCAGAGGGTCCCGGAGACCCCCCCAGGCTGGGCTAGTGTCTCTCTGGGTACTCCCCGGGCTGAGGGGAGGGAAGCGAAGTTAGAAATGGCGAGGTGCGGGCCGCGCGCGTCCGGAGTGCCCGCCAGCTCCCAAGGCCGAGAAAGCCCAGAAAGGCTGCGTTTTCGTTTAGGAACAAAACTCCGGCAAAGACTTGGAAACACTTAAGTAACGCGCGATGTTGCTTGAAACATTTTGACCGAGATTGGGTGAGTCCTTTCAATGGCACAAATTAAATTCAGCTGGATATTTTCCATTATTCGACCCGCTTTTTGCGCTGGCTAAAAATAATCCTTTAGGAGCTCAAATGTTGACTTACTGAGCAATAAGTGGCAATTTACACCTTAAAGAAACGAGTGTAAATCACTTGCTACTCTAATTGCTGTAAGTTTACGAAAGAGCTGCTGGCTCGGTTTAATCTGAAGCATTTTCATTCAAATTGTCATCGGAACAAACACCAGGCTTCTTAAATCCCGCTGTAATTAGCTTTCAAGTACCCTATTAAACCTCTTCACCTTTCGGGCTATCCTATTCAAAAAGCCCCCTTTTAAAAATATATATGTGTCTTGCTCTTTTAATTGAGGTTATTAAAGAAATCCAGTTTCCTCCCCCACCCCCTCCTGAAGCCTTTTCTTCTCTCCCCCTCCACCTCCCTCCCGCCCCGCACCCCCTCTCGCCCGGTGTTCCCCGCTCCGCCGTGATTGACGTCTAGAAAGAAAACGCTTTGTGCCGGGACGATTGTTATTAACTTGTTGTCCCCGGCGGCGGGGGGCGGGGGGAACCCAAGTGCTCCGGTGAGCGCCGGGGACCCGAGCCTCGAGCGCGGCCGCCGCGCGCCCCGCGATCCCCGGCGCTCGGGCGGCGGCCACGGCGGCGGGCGAGGGAGGCTGCGCGCCCTCCCCTCCCGGCTCCCGCGCCGGCGCCCCCGCGGCTGCACGCGCCGCCGGACGCGCCGGGGGCCTTCATTAAAGCGCCCCGGGGCCGGGCTCGGCCCGCGCTGCCTGCTCTGAACTTGCGCCGTGTCTGTCTCCCGCTCGTGCCCGCTGTCGCCGCGCAGTGCCGGGGGCTCATGTCGGAGGAGTGCGGACGGACCGCAGCCCTGGCGACCCGGAGGACTCGGCAAGGCGCAGGGGAAGAGGGATTGGTGAGTGCGGAGGGACCCGGGCGCCCCCAGACGGGCCGTGGGGAGGTGGCGCACGACTGAGGACCGCTGTCCCACCGCTCCGTCCCGGGCCCGACTGGCCCCTCGGGGAGCGGGTGCAGAACTCAGCTGGGCCGCGCGGCGGGCAGGGCCTCGGGGCTCCCGGGTCCCCGCAGTCGGGGTCCGCAGCTCAAGGGGGTGCGTGACCAAAGATTGGACACGGAGGAGAGGGAGAGAGGCGACACCTTAAGAAGGACGTGGGGGGAGGAGGGGTGCCAGGAGGAAGGGCGGGGAGGCGGTGGGGGCGCCCCGTGGGTGGGGGCAAGGCGAAGAAGAGGAGGGGTCTAGAACCGTCTGCGCCTCGCGGCTTCCTGCAGGTGAGCCCCGAGGGAGCGGGGGACGAGGACTCCTGTTCCTCCTCGGCCCCTCTGTCCCCGTCGTCCTCACCCCAGTCCATGGCCTCGGGCTCCGGCTGTCCCCCTGGCAAGTGTGTGTGCAACAGCTGCGGCCTGGAGATCGTGGACAAATACCTTCTCAAGGTAGGACGGGCCACGGGCGCGGGGTCAGCGGGGGAGCGCCGGGGCATAGGGACGTCCCTCCACTCCCTTTCCTCCGAGTTTTGGATGGAGTTCGTAGGCTTTCTCTGCACGTCATCCCAGTCTGGGGCAACTCATGCGGTGGGATAAAGTGTGGGAAGAAATCTTAGCCTCTTCCATGTTGCTGCAAAACACTTACGTGGGACACGTCGCGGTCTGGAAGTGCCCGTTCCCTGACTGGGGTAGGTGTATGTCAGGCAGCCACCAACTTGTGGAGGAAGCGAAGGGGAGAAATCGTTTCCCATTTTAAGACAGGAGCTTGCTTACTTACTATTATTTTTTTTTAAACCGAGCCTCGGATTATTACCTTCTTAAAAGTCTTTGTTCCCTCCAAGTGGACAGAGGGCCCTCCACGCTAATAACCCCCAAGCCAGTCCAGTTTGTTCTCACTCCCCTTTGCACCGTCTCTTTTGGTGAGAGGCACCATCGTAAAGTGCGTTACAGAGTCTTTTACGGATAGATATTTTAAAATATAGTCTTATGGTTATTTACACTTACCTGAGAGTTTTCCAAAGTAAAAGTTCATAGGAGTATTTAAATAAAACATTTCAATGTCTTTCTGCTCTAAGGCCACCCAAAACAGTTATGTTTGTCTAGTGCTTGGGCAAAACATGGAAATTGATGTAAAGTTAGACACACAAGCCTGGAATGAAGCGTTTCAAGTGGTGGTTTGAGAATTGACTGTCTGTCTGAATTTGTTTTATTTTCACTTAAAATACAGTGGGAGGACTTTGGAATACAAATTCCGTCAGGCCACAGTTACTCAAGTCATTGCAGATAGGATCATGGTCCCATGTATCTTAACTCTAATACCATAGGTCTTCAACTTAAATCATGTTTTAAAACCACTATTTAAAATGATAGTCCCCCCTACACTGAATTAGTAGCAAATCAGTTCCCTTTTTATTCTCTCTCCACACCACTTAGGTTCTCAGAAGGATTAATTAGAGTGTGTGTTCAAAATCCAATTAGTGGGTTTCTTCAAGTTTTTACCTCAACATGCAAAGCTGCTTCGTCTGTAAAATGGGAATACTGCTCTATAGATGACATCCAATGGTGAAAACACTAAAAAAGTGACTGTTACTTAGTGATTGATTCTTAAAGCTGGCAAATTAGCACAGCTTTATTTGTAAATCTTCATGTTTGAGATTTCACTTTCAGTGTTGCTAATCTTGAGCCTTTTTGGATAACTGAAAAGTCTTTTGGATTAAAACTAGCTTCTTATTTTTAGTGAGTCCTCTCAATAATTAGCATAATCCTTAAGAATGTTTCTGAGTAGATCAATGGAGGCTTTAACAGTTCATAGCAGAAGATACAGGCAAGTTTATGATAAAGTAACACTTAACACACCCACAATGCGTAATAGTTTCTAGTGTTAATCTAGAAATGTAATTTACATATTACATATCTTTGTAATGTATGAAATATCTAAGTCATTTTAGTGAGTCATATAAAGCTTTCCTCTGCACTAGGACAGAAGTCCTCCCCAAGAAGTCTTCTATGTACAGTCTTAATTGCACTGTTTCTTGTACATATCAGTGTATGAATTCTAACTAAAGTTTGATATAAAAAGCCCGAGTTCACTATTTTTTTTTCATTTTAGTACTTATTTTTCCAGATAATTTTAAATTCAACTTGAATCAATAATAGACTATAGTTAGACGGAGTACCTAGTACAGAAACAGTATTGCAGGATATAACTAATGTAGAAAAACACCATCTTGTGAGGCAGGTAAAATGGAGACAAAATGAAAGTATGAGAGGGGTTAGAAACATCTGTTGCCTCATCTGACACTTTAGAGCCCTGTTCTTTGTGTAGTTGTGCTGACTTGGTCTGATTTTATGTTTAGGAATATGCAGATTGGGTGTAGTCTCCAGAATCTTCTCTTACTTCTTGGCAAATAAATGGAAGAGAGAGCAGGTTGGGGCGGGAGGGTGGGGAGGCAAAGTAAACTTGGAGGAAAGGTGGCAAACCAGGCATTAAGTTTGGCTTTAAAAAAGGGGGGGGGGACTGCCCTACAGCTTTGCTTTTAAAAACAAAACAAAACAAAATCCTGGGTAAGATTGAGATGCAGAACCCTAAAGGAAGCCTATACTTCTGAACTTTATCTACTTGGGCCCTTCTTAGGGAAAAAATAAGAACACATCTTTATTTCTGGGACATAGTTGATGTTTTTATTCCAGTTTTCTCAGATTTCCTTCTATTATTTCTTCACTGTTTTCAATATTTTCTATGGTGAGCTTGTAAGTTATTTTAAAGAAAGGCCAAAAATTTTTTAATCCAAAAAAGAAGAGAGATTGTGATTAGCATTTTGGAAAGAGGCGCATAACTGTAATTAGAGGCCAGGAAAACTTCTTCTCAGCTTTGAAGTACTTACATATTGCCTATCACAGGAAAACATGTTGAATAGCAGTTCTAATGTGAAGACTTGTTGGGGAGATGGTCTTTGCTGTGAAATACTGTAGCAAAAGTCTTATCTCACAGTCATTTATTATCCTGTTTTAGTCACCAGATCCATTTGAAAGATGTAACTGGTGTTTTCATGTACTGCTAATCTTTTACATGGGGTTTAAGTATAAACCTAGTTCCTGTGTCTGTTTAACAAGGGAAAACTTTAGTAGACTGCATTGCAGGCCAGTTCATGTAACATATATCTTCAAATTCTAAAAGTTATGGTACTTATACGATGTTATAGGATGAGGGCAGCAGTGAACGTGGGAGTAATTATGATTTATTTGTTCCCTGAATTGGCAATATTTAACGCTCTTATTCAGAAAGTATGAAGTGCCGTGCCTTATTAAACACCATCTTATGCTTTACTACTCCAAGTATAAATGGACAGTAATGCTTTGGGTACTCTTTTAGAACTAATTATAATCAGATTTATTTTTTTCTCCTGAGGCCGAGTGAGTAAGTAGGTTTACCAATATGCTCCACTTCTGCTTCTATCGTCTCCATCCAGCTGTTTAATGTTAGGAGGGAGCCTGGGCTTCTGTCATATCGACATTTAAATCTACCTTAGCAATTTCTGTTTTGTAAGGGAAATGGATTGCCTAGCTTCCTCACTGGGGGTAAGTATCTTACAATGATGCTGTCCACTTTGTTTTTGCTTTCTTCAGTGGGTATACTGTTTAGAATTGTTTAGCCAAAAGGTAGGTTGAGAAGTTGTCTTGATTTCTTAAGCTACCAGTTTTATGGTGGAAAGAATTTGGCTCAAAACAAAACCAAACTCACACAGATGACTTCTAAGTGACCAAAATTGTCCCTGTCTTCATAAAGGTTCAATAGAGGAAAGAAGGCAAAAACAGTGTGAAATATTCAAAGGAATTAAAATAAACACAAAATGTGACATATACTAGTGTATTTTTTCTGATTGAGGTCTAAAAGAGATGTATCCTGATGCTATTTACATGAATGACACCTTTTTGATGAAAATATTCAGAGCACGTATTGAATTATTAAGAGGCCAGCATTTTAAATTGGCTAATAGGCGAAACCAATGAGTGCTGTGGTTAGGCCTGGTGTTACAATGGCGTCTCAACCTGCCCCTGTCCCTTCACAGGTGAATGATCTGTGCTGGCATGTCCGGTGCCTGTCCTGCAGTGTTTGCAGAACCTCCTTAGGAAGGCACACCAGCTGTTACATTAAAGACAAGGACATTTTCTGCAAACTTGATTATTTCAGGTATGCATGAAGCTTTTCCTTAGTAGACATATTAAGGAATTATTATGCATAAAGAATTTTGTGATAGGCTTTTTCTTGCTCAATTTTGTTTATCGAAGCTCAGTTTTTCTTACATAATAGATTTCAAAATGAGTATGCTTCCATATTTGTTGAGGTATAATTCGTATTAAAACAAAAAAATGCATGTTTAACTCCTTTATGAGTTCAGTATGCAAAAATTAGTTTTAAATAAGTGTTTTCACTTTGGGAATGAAAATGTTAGGCTTGAAAACAGGGAACCTTCTTTGCTGTGCATAGGTACAAAGTATAAAATACACAATGACTTATTATAACAAAGTCCCTGTTTAGGGGAGTGGTTACATAAAATAAAATCATTATAGGGGGGGAAAAAATCAAGATTTTGTCATGCATTTGCCAGGTTACCATAGAATTTTTTGTAGTCATACATCAATAAAATGCTAGGAGTTTGGCATTCATATAATGTGCTAAATAATATTATATGCAGAAGAAGCGATCATCCTGGTATCAGAAATACACCAAATCTAAATATTCTGTTTCCCAGCCTGTGTCTGTTGTATGTTTAATCTTTAGTTTGTGAAATTATATTTACATTAGATATTAAATGCAAAATTTTCTCTGTGAGATCTCTTTATAATTGTATAAATGTAAGATTGTTTCTAGAATATAATTCTTCTTAAATAACTGCCTACAAATTGAAATAATTCTTAAGCATGACTTTAAAAAATTACAGCATTTTTACTTGAAAGAAAAAGTCCATTTTAAAAATGGGAAAATTGATATTATACAGTGAAGTTTGTGATATTATGTTGTTTATGCTTCATTTCTAAATACGATTTCAGACAATTTAGTGATTGACTTGAACAAAACTGGTAGGTAATTTAAAGTAGTTCATGAAACCCAGAGTCCTTTATTTTATAAAATCACGGGATTTTATAATTGCCAAAAATGTCTGTTTCTCATGATGTTAACAATCTATTTCCTCAACAATAGTGAAAGTTTGCTTCCCCTTTACATAGAATAGGTCAGCCTTAGTTTTGTATGGTAACTTAAAGCCCTTGGAAAGGTTTGGTTTTAAAGATTTATTGAAAGTTCTTTAGAATTTTTGAAAAATACTATCTATTATAATTCTGAAATTCTGAATATATTATAATTCTGAAATTTATTTTTAGGATACAGTTTTTGGGAGTTAGAACAAATTGGCTGTCCCTATAAAGATGTACATATCAGTGAATAGAGTCTTTCGAGCGTACACTCATCTGGGGATCAGGGCCCACCAAGTGAGCACTGAGATTGCTACGCAGGAGACATAACAAATAGCGTCTCATCACTCACGCTGGAATAAAAAAGAAACATTTACATCTTGCTTTGGCATTTTTTAAGGTTGGCCTGCATTTAAAGACCAGATATGTGTCTGGAAGTTTTAGGTGCCTTTCCTCCCTTCCTGTGGATACTAATGCAATAGCTTCTTCATCAAAGGAAACATTTCTGAGTTTTCCTTCCTTACCCGACCAGGACGAAGAATGTCTATTCTGCTCGCTCTTTGATAATTTCAATTTTAAATATTAAAATGTTTTAACGCTCTAAAAAACTTTTAAATATTTTCTAATTGGCTCACTTTTAAGAAGGCACGACTAATTTCTTCTGTTGGTTTCCCTTTGTACTTGTGCGTTCCCAATCCAGAGACCATGTGTTTATCCTGAGTCTGCAGGTAAATTTATGAAGCCACTGATATTTGATACTACAAAAGGGATCTTGAAATCTTTTACTCATTGTAAAACAAAAACTCAATATTCTCTCTCAGGAAGAATGAAAGGTTTTTATAAACAGGGTTGCAGCTCAAACCTATCTCAAGTTGTGTGTGCTTGTTTCATTTTGAAGATATTTAAGTCCTCAAGCTGTTTCGATGGAGTAACATAATGTGTTAGTTTGATCTTAGACTGATGATTATCTCACCGGCCTTAACGTTTCCCCTCCTACCCTTCTATTTGCTGTAGACGGTATGGCACTCGCTGCTCTCGATGTGGGAGGCACATCCATTCTACTGACTGGGTCCGGAGAGCCAAGGGCAATGTCTACCACTTGGCCTGCTTTGCTTGCTTTTCCTGCAAAAGACAACTTTCCACAGGAGAAGAGTTTGCTTTGGTGGAAGAGAAAGTCCTCTGCAGAGTGCATTACGACTGCATGCTGGATAATTTAAAAAGAGAAGTAGAAAATGGTAAATAGAAACTTAAATATTTTAGAGTCTTTCGGGAAGTGAATACAGGAATAAAAATGACTTTCTCTGAGCGCGCCATAATGCATTATTTTATATAACGTGTAATCGTGGTAAAACCCATTGTGCACTCCACTATAAGCGATGGTCTCCATCTGTTCACAGGGAGAGCCCTGGTGTATAATTGTTTCCCTGTACTTGCCTTGGATGGGCCTTGGATGTACACGTGTAACTTTTTGTACTTTTCACTAAATATACAGGCTTATGGGGAGAACATTGTGGAGTATATTTGTAGGGATTTTTCAATCCGGAAGTTGTATATAGTTGCACAACAAGAGAAGAGATGCAAGCAGCCTATCACTGTAAGATGGGTAGACTCGTTTGAGTTACCAATGTGTATAATATGTTTTCTAAATGCAGGTAATGGGATTAGTGTGGAAGGCGCCCTACTCACAGAGCAAGATGTCAATCATCCAAAACCAGCAAAAAGAGCTCGGACCAGCTTCACAGCAGATCAGCTGCAGGTAGACGTGACGCTGAATTCATGAATTTGAAGTTTTCCCACCAAAACAAACACATGTGTAAACAAAACCCTAAAGCAAAAAGCAATAGCTACCCTGCCTAAAAGGATTTTTATGTTTTCTAGAAAGTTAAGTGTGTTTTTAGGAAAACTAACTTGGTGAATTTATGAAAACATACTTATTGCCCGAAAATGTTTGTCAGTATTTCCCATACTGTGATATGTTGTGAGATAGTCATCCAAACTTGGTTTCCCTGGGTTCTGTTGGTATCAGCATCAAAGTGGAAACTAAATGTTCTGTTCTAATTTCCTGGTAATATTCTATCCTAGGCCTTTGTATTATTACATGTGGTTACAGTGGAAAGCAAAATATTTCAACACACTGAAAAGAAAGGCGTATGAGTCTATGGGACACTAATGTATTAGTTTTTTTTAATCAAACTGCCACAGGTTTTTAATGGACAAAGTCGTGTGGGTTTTGAGTAGAAAATAATTAAAAGTGCCTTAATGTAAACAAGCTACTGGTTGACTATAACTCAGTAGACCCTTTCTTGTTTATAAAGGGAGTAGTAGGAGTCATTCTATAATTTGATACTAAAGATTATGTCCCTGAAAAGGGAAGGATTCTTTTCAGCTTAGGTTACCTTAAATATAATTGTTACAAATTTTATTTATGCACATTAACAAGAAAATAATGATTCCTTGCTTTATATTTAAGTCTAAACATGTAATGATGCTTGCATTTTTTCAGATTATGAAATCACATTTTCTAAAAGATTAGTGTTGGGAAGGTATTTGTTTTATATTAAGGTAAAGTAACATTTATGGGACATCTACCTTGTGATGGTGGGTGCTGTACGCCTAGGATCCATTTTAGCTCAGACTTTAAAGGTTACAGTGTTAGCAGTGTTCACAAACAAATGAAAGAAACTTTTGAAGAATAACATGCGTCCTAAAATCTGCCAGTATTTAAAATGGATACAATAAAATGTTTCAAAAGAGAATTTTGGAAGAAACTTTGATGTGACACAAATATTCCAAGGAAAATTGGTATTGGGAAACACTCTAGCATTAAAATCTAGATTCATTCTAAACGTTTTTCCAAATAGATAATTGTTTTGGATTTCTTAATTTAGGTATAAAGTATATGGTCAATAAGTCATAAATGAAGTATAAGGCAATTGAGAGAAATATGTATTTCTTTTTGAACCTTATTTTCTGGGTGCTTCCCTGGGTTATAATAAATATCACACAATGCCCCAAGTTAAATGATATGAATACTTGTGGGAGACCTGGAAACTTGCTCAGCCACTAATGGGTGTCTGGGTTAGAATAGAATCTCTAATAGAAACACAGAGCGGACATAAAGTTCATGTGCAGTTTAAAGTAGGTATAACTTGAAATTGTACACGAAATTTATTTCCAGCCTGTATATTCTATTTTTAAAATAGGCTGGTGATAATAATTACAAGATTGATAACTGACATTTACAGTAAAAATTATTAAAATTCTAATTGAAAATTAGGAACCAAAGGTTGTTATGCAGCCTATGAAAAGATGATTATAGATAGATTAAAAAGGAATGATATTTGGGGGCAGTCTCCATGTGCTAAGTCCTACATCAGACATTTTATCTATATTATCTCTTTTAATTTTTAGAATAATTTCTAGATGTAAATTAGCCACATCCAACAGGTAGAGGAACCACCCTCAAGGCAGACCACCAAGGGAATGGCAGAGAAGAGACTTGGACCCTTCTCCCCAAACCTCTGCTTTTCATTTTGCTTGGACTTCTAGGAGACCATGAGTGGAATTATGCCTTAACAAAACTCCACTTAATGGAAGCAGCAGTAGTTAAAATGAAAGAGTGAAATTCTGTATCTTGTAAATAGCATTATGATTTTAGATTGAAAACATGCATGAAATATTTAAGCTGTGCATTATGGTATGGAAAGGTGATCTGAACCATAAGTTTTTAATGTATATCAGAATCTTAAGTTTTTAAAAAATAAAAGCTTTAAGTAAGGTGCTTTCAAGGCATATTCTCATTTATTCAATATTTATTAGCATTTATTTTATGCCAGAGCTGGCTGAAACAAATAAGCTGTAATAATTATCCTCAAGTGTTTCTTTAGGAATTTGGGAGAACTATAGATTTTTTTAAAGAATTCATTTATTTAGACAGACCCACTATTCATTTATTTAGTCAGACCCACTATTTTTAATGAATTCATTTATTTAGTCAGACCCACTATTAAATGAGACAATGTACCTTTCTTCTCAAACTGTCCCACTTTTTAGAATGCCAAATATAGTCAAGTGGAGCTTGAATTTAGGAAAATAATAAAATACTCTGGGTGACCAGTAAAAGAATCAAAACTGACTCTTCAGTACCTGCTTCGAACAGAGGAGAGTTCAAGTAGGACAAATAAACAACTTCCCAAAATTCTTCCTTAGAAACTAATTGGAAGAAAAAAATAATTAAGACTCAGAGAATGTGTTAGCAGATATCATTTCTATAAATATAACAAATTTGAAATATATTTAAGTTCCTGTCAATATTATGGTTTGCTTATTATAGTTGGAAGCTCTTGCTCAACGAAGGTTAAAATTAAACACGCCAAAATTAAACACGTTAGCACCTTTAGTCTATTTTCAGACTGAGTTGGTCAGCTGCTGCTATGCAAACCCCTGACATTTCTGGTAGACCTCCTGTCCTTAAAAGGAGTGTCTGTGGAGTTGCACTCCTTGGTCCTATTACAAGAACTTGGAAAAGGAGTGGGGTGGGTTTCAGTGCTAGTGACTGGAGAATAGTAAAGCTAAGTAGAAATTAAAAGGGTCTCACGCACACGCACATGTGTGTGTCTGTGTCTGTGAGAGAGAGAAACTAAACTCAGATACTATTAATAAGATCAGTAAACACATCTTTTCCTTTAGAATATCCCCATTCTAAATGATCAGTATTGATACAAGTTTTGCTTTTTTCCTCAATTAGAAATTGCTTCATTAACTGTAATTTTGTTCCATTATTCAACTTGTGAATTATAATTGCATTTATGAAAGCATGCTGTTTTTTTTTTACAAATTATCAATAATGACCTGACAAATTCCCAAATACCTGTTCAGCTTTTTCTATTTCAATCATTAAAAACAAAGATATAATTAGTTTGCTTATTCTTTTTTCTCTTTGGGATGTTATGTGTCCAATTATATGTAAATGCAGCTCTATTTATACATGAAGATATTAACGTAACACATTTGGGGTAAGAGAGAAAGAATGAAGTGAATTGAGTGACATAAACTTTTAGGCCAGTTCTGCCCTTTTTAAAGAAAAAAAATCCATATTCTATTTACATAGAAGTATGAGTATAGAGATACAATGTAGCTGGCTAGGAAGCTAAGAATACTTAATTCTGGAAGAGTCTCTAATCAGAAAGAACTTCAGTGAAAATATAATTTGTAAACCTCAGGTTTCCTTGAAACATGTTGGCCATTTTCTCCACACTGTCTTCAGATTTTCATTGAAATGGATTTTTAAAAAAAACTCTCAGCAGAGCAGCTTGTTCCTTCTCTTACAGACACTTAATTACGTCCCGTACAGTTTAACTTCTAGGGATAAGAAGAATAAGACATATTTCCGTTGACCTCAGGAACTCTCATTCTGCTATGGCGAGTAGATTCGTAAACAAATTATTTAGCTACCCTGTGATAAGTGCAGTGACAGAAGATAAAACTGAGAGGACTGTCCTGGAGAACGCACTCAATTTTGCCTGCTGGGAAAGTTGTATAGGCCACAGACCCTGGGGTCTTTAGGAGGTTGGTGACCCACATCCCACACTTGCAAGCACAATCAATCACATCAGATGTAAAACTTTTCTCCCTTAACCTCTATGATAGCATTCCTTACATATTATAATACGTCCCCCTGTTGACTTTCAATAATAAAATTCACGTTTCTGACTTGATTCCCATAATTTCTTTTCTGAGAGAATTCCAGGCTTTTGGCTTGTGCTTTTATTCTGCACCCCCTCCCCCGCGCTTCTTTCCTTTACATTTCATTATAGAGGGTGTCCCAAAACTCACTTCTGAAGTCACTGCACATAGAGAAAATGGGAAATTATAGCTAAGTGTACCTTTGTTTACAAAATAGTCCTGACAACATTTTACAGAATATTTTCTACATGGTGGTCACATCTTTGTAAAATTATGTCAGGAATGTTTCGTAAATAAAAGTACATTTAGCTATAATTTCCCATTTTCCTATGTATGGCAACTGTAAGGGTGAGTTTAGGATAACCTTTAGGTAGTTATCGGCATGCTCGCATCTTTCTCCCAAGAAATTAAGACCAGGGACAGTTGATTCATATATTGCTGTGTCATCACACTTGGCTTAGTGGTTCTAATCCAAATATTTGCATCAGAGTCACCTGTGTGATTTTCCCATATTGTATATAAATGTTTAGACTCTGTCAATTCTTATCCAGGGGGTTGGTGGGTTTCTCTTCATGAGACACCAGACATCTTGCATGGGGCAAGTGCTCCCAACCCCAGTGGAGTCAGTACAGTTAAGTGGAATCCATCTGTTGAGCTGTGTGTTATGTGCAGATGAATGAAAATTGTATTAGGGGCTTTGAACCTGTTTAGGTCAGCAAAGGCTGGGGATAAATGTATTATTTTGCATTACGTTTTCTAATGCTGGCAATTTTTAACAAAACAGAAAAAAATTATAAATGAGAGTCATACTATTTGTGCATTTCAGTGTTAAGAATGAAAGAAAAAGTGAGCTTAGTTTTAACAGCATTACTTGGGAGAGATGGTTTAATGTTGAAATGGATTTTTTAAAGCTCTTAGCATAGCAAGGTGTGTGTAAATTTACAAATCATTATCTTTCACTCATACATGTTTTCCCATATTGAATTTCAAGTAAGAAAATACAACTATATCATATTCACATCACGTCTTATCTCTCTTTCAATCAAAATGCAAAAAAGACAACTAAGCTGCTTATTTTTAGCTATTTACTATTATATATATATATTTTTCAAAAAACAGGTTATGCAAGCACAATTTGCTCAGGACAACAACCCAGATGCACAGACCCTCCAGAAACTGGCAGAAAGGACAGGCTTGAGCAGACGTGTGATACAGGTGATTATTTTAAAGGCGAATTAAGAGATACTAGAATTTCTCATTCTGGGTCTCATGGGTGTTCATTCGTGTCTGTGTGCAGAAATGTCAAAACATGAGTTTCCCATTTTAAGTCTCTTCATACTCTAAATCAGTGTTTTAAAACGTTGTTAATAGTCTGCTTGGGCTGGGCTGTCATTGCCAGCTGCTCTGTGCACACCTTACTTCATTCAGTGCTCACAGCAACCCAGAGATCTTCAGGCTAAAAAGATGACTGCACTTCCCTGCTAGATCTGGTTCTGAGGCCAAGGGCTTTTCAGCATTTTCAGCGACTGTGTATGCAGAGAGCTGCTGGTGGCCTTTGCTAAACCTCCAGGAAGAGGGAGAGGTGTGAGCAAAGCTAAGGAGTGATGAGGAAAGCAAATGCATTAGACCATAGCATTTGTGTTTGGGAATTTATTTCAGGAAATGAAATTGTTGAAGTGGGTTATAAATGAAGAGGCCTCTCCTAAGGAAGCCACTCTTTGTAGTTTTAGGAAAAAAGAGTGAGTGCTGGAAGAATTAGAGTTGAGGGAGGCTAGCTAGAGGTAGACAGCACAGTGGGGATGCCCACCAAAGTAGTGATTTTTTTTTTTAAGAGACTGGGGATAGTGACCCTAGAATTCATTCCAGAGACATTTTATGGATTGGGGACTAATGGCAGGTGACAGAGGTGAGAGAGATAAGAAAACAGATTGGAGGCTATAATGGGAAAACCAAGAGGAGTCAGAGAATTATTGAGTTTAAATTTTGAAGTCAAGGGCAGTTCCTGTGGCTCAGTGAGTACGGCGCCAGCCCCATATGCTGGAGGTAGAGTGGGGGTGGCAGGTTCAAACCTGGCCCCTGCCAAAAACTGCAAAAAAAAAAAAAATTTGAAATCAACGTGTTCATGGGAATGGTGCAATTGACAGAAATATTAAAGTCAAAATAAAGCTAGACTGGTAGCTGAGAGGAAGAATTCCTTTCCTGCTGTGCTTAGCATGCAGTAAGAGCATGACTCGATTAAAGAGATCTAATATCATAAAATGGAATAAGAACCTTTATTTTCTAACTTAACTGAGGTGTTACTATGTCGCTCAAGCTGGTCTTGAACACCTGGCCTCCAGCGAGCCTCCCATGTCAGCCTCCCAAAGTGATGGGAGGATAGGCACAAGTCACCACACCTGGCCAGGGATAGGATCCTTTAAAAAGAAATGATAGAGTGTAAAAAGTGAGGAATGGAATTTAGAGAGCAAGTAGATTAAGAGACTGTTCAAATGGACTTAGAAAGAGCCTGAAGCAAGGAAGTAATTGGTGGAGAAGCAGCGTGAGGCTGAAAGGTGGAGTGAGTTCAAGAAGGAGGTGACCAAGAGCATCAGATATTAGAATAAGACCAGGAAAATGGGCAATGATTCTAGTTAATGCTCAAAGTTCAAACAACTTTATGGAATGAAAGCAAATAACCATAAAAGGCATAGATCAAACTCAGTAGGCAAAAAAGGTAATTTTCTGCATTGGGCATATACTTTCTTCCTTAAGTTGGGTGACTGATCCATAGTTGTTTATTCTTCTGCAGACTTGAAGGGCTTGTGTATATGCGTAGCTTGTATAATTTAAATAGCCCTTCACTATATTTTTGAAAAATTAATTACTGTGATCTTAGCAATCATTACCTTTTTGCACAACACTTTAGAAAAGTGAAAGAAATGAGTTCTTATTACTAGGAATTCTAATATGGAAACTAGGTCAAGCCAATATGGAGGGAAAACAGTGAACATCTCACCTTTCCTGGCCATAAATTTGCTTAGTTAGTAAGACATTTGTAAAAAAATGGAAAGCTAGATAGTATTTGGGCTTTTCATTGTTTTATAACTAAATAGATTCTATTCAGTGTATAAATTATTGAAGATAAAATGATACTTTGAAGAAATTCTGGGAATCATAGTGCAATATCTACAACATGTATTAGGTTATCTAGAGCCCTGTGGGCTGTGGGGGTGTGTGTTCCGTTCATCATAAGAGGGAAAGGCAGGTGGTAGCAGTTCCCCGTACAAGTTGAGAAGTGTGAATGTGTGCTCTTGGTTGGGTGAAGCTGGTGATAGTAGTGGCCTGTGATACAGAGCCTGTGGGCAGAACTATGACTGGATGGCATGTGTGATCTCTGAATAGATATCTCAGTGTCTAATTCCCTGAGAATGGGGACTGGAGGCACCTCTCACCCCTTCTCCCTGATCCTTGCCTAAGTTCACCCCAGAAAATTCTTTAGGTGCTGTCTTTCAGCCACCTGCTCAGGACTGCATACCCCATTAAATTATTGACTTTCATTCCTTTAGTATTCATCCCTGAGTTTATTTTGCCAACCCTCTACTTTTGAGTCCTAGTGACAGAGTGTTGTCCTTACAATCAAGCCAACTTTTTCTTATACATTCTTCGCAGCTTCTTTCTGTTTCACGTTACTCAGTCTTGATGCCTTTGTGCTAGCGTTACCGCCCACCAGCCTGGAACAGAGACTTACCCCTGACCCTCCTTGGCCTTTCCCTGGCCTTCTCTCCCAGTTTCAACATGTTCTTATCTTAATTCCCTAAAGTATTTATCCCTTCACATTGGTTTCTTCTCATGGTAGAATTGTTCGGAGTGATGGCAAATAAGTGTTGTGTTATTTTAATAGAGGAACCATCCATGGTCAAGTTTTATCCCATGGCAGAGAACTCTGACACAGGCAGCTGAGTCCCTGCAAGCGTCCTGGGCAGTCTAGCCTCACGAGTGCCTGAGTACGGTGCCTTTATCTCTGTGGGAGAGAGGGCAGCATGGTGGTTGGGAGATCAGTACTTTACACTTCGTGAACACTTTCACCAGGGGATGTGTTTGTGGTTAGTTCTGCTTGAATATTACAGTGTTTTCCTTATTACAGACCTGACCCTAACATGCTTCTTAGGGACTAGCTTACATAGTCAGAGGAATGTCAGAACTCAGCAGGTGAAAATGTTACTGGAATAACTGGATCAAGAGGGCTATAGAAAGCTCTGAATTCTCAGTAGGGATTTTAGTTTGGAACAAGAATTTGAAGTCAGTTCAGCAGGTGTCTGTGAACCTGTTTAGTAGATTTTGCTTTTATTTCAAAAGTTCTCATTAAAAAAGATTTTTCTGTTTTTCTTTGTATGTATTCTGAATACCAGTAGTAAAAGTAAGGAGATTTCTTTGGAAGTCTTGACTCTTCCTTCCCTTTTCTTTTTTTTTGAAGGTGAAGAGTTAGTATTTTTTTCTTTTCTTTTTTTTTTTTTTTTTTGTTTTTTGAGGATGCAGATTTAGTATAGCATCGGTGTTTAAATAAATCACCACAAAACTATTATCTGACCAACATCAGTGACCACTATTATCTGAACTAAAATGTTTCCTGTCTGCAGAAGTTTTGCTTCCACTATGCTGATGTGGTAGAGTGGTTGGGGTGGCATCGATTTTTAAACTAAGTTAGTAGCAAGCTCAGAGCTGGTGTGTGACCAGTCCCCTTGCTTCTCTCCCCACGCAGGTGTGGTTTCAGAATTGTAGAGCACGCCACAAGAAACACGTCAGTCCGAATCACTCCTCCTCTGCCCCAGTGACAGCAGTCCCACCCTCCAGGCTGTCTCCTCCCATGTTAGAAGAAATGGCTTATTCTGCCTACGTGCCCCCCGACGGGACCATGCTGACCGCACTGCACAGTTATATGGATGGTAGGTATCCTGGCGTCTAGCAGCTGTCACCAACCAATCAGCAACTGGCCACTTTTAACATTAGACTATCGATCCATTCACGTTTTGAAATGTTACCCCCGTAGTAGCTAGAAAACATTGTGGGGGATACAGCAGAGAGCCAAACCATCCACACATTCTTCTTCCTGTGATTACATTTTAAGAGACAAGTTTAATTCCAAATTTGCAGCTAAAATACAATTATTATAATGATAACTCTTAGTGCTTGATATTTACTTAGAAATCTTTTGTTTTCACCTGGTAAATATTTAAATAATTTATCTTGTTACAATCAAATTATCCACACACAGATCTTTAGATTGGGATTTACTAAATTTTTGTCAAAGAAACTTTTTCATTGAAGCAAATCCTACCTGTAGAAAAGTGTCTGTATAGTAATGACACAGTGCGATGCATTAATAAAGTGAATATTCCCCTGTAAACACGGTCCAGATGGAGCAGTGGGACGCAGTTAACACTTCGGAAGCTTCTCTTCTCTCTCCTTCTCATCCAGAGTGACTAGCCCTGGCTTCTAAAACCACGCTTTAGTTTTTCCCTTTCTTTGGACCGTCCAGGATGTATTTTGTGTCTCACTTCTTTCAGTGAGAGATTCTTACATTGTGAGATTCATCTCTATTGTTGGAAGAATCAGCGGTTGGTTGGTTTTCATTATCACGCAGAATTCCACTGTTAGAAATATTCCACCAATTTACCCATTTCATGTCTGGTAGATACTTGTGTTTTCCCCAGTTTGGGCTTTTATGAATATGCTGCAGTGGGCCTTACTATACATGCCTTTTGGTGCACATTAATTCATACTTTTATTTGGTATGTACTTGGAGGTGAAATGTAGGATCATAGGCTTTGCACATGTGCAACTTTTAATCAGTTCTGCCAGACAGTTTTCCATAGTGATTAGACCAGTTTGCACTTGGACCAGAAGCACGGGAGATAATTTGAGGTGCTTCACATGCTCACAGATGCTTGGGGTGGTGCAATTTTTTACTTTTAGTGAATTTCATGATTGTATCGTGCTATCTCTTTATAAGTGGCTTTCCTTCATGACCGAAGTTGAGCATTGTTTTCCATTGGACATTTGTGTATCATTTTTGGCTGTTGGTCTGCTGGCTTGTCTTTGTTTTGTTTTGTTTTGATTTTAAGTTGATTTTACTTCTTAACATAATCTGCTCATTAAGCTTTTTGATAACTACATGTTTTGAAAATATCTTCCCAGTGGCTTGGCTTTTTCTAATTTCTTAGTGGAATGCTTTGTTGAACACAGGTGCCTAATTTTTAATGTAATTTGTTTCCTGAGTGTTTCTTTCTTGAGCAGAGCTTTTGTTGGTGACCTGTTCAAGAAATTATTTCTACTCAGAATAGTCAACATATTCCTCCTATGTTATCTTCTGGAAAGTTCATTTTACCTTTGACATTTGAGTGTGGTGTGAAATAGGAAATGAAGCTTTTTGTTATATTGATGAAAATAAAAATTTTCTAGCTCTTCTGTAGAGCTACATGTGCCATAAATCAATTGCCTATATGTTGTATGTGTCAGTTTCTATAGTCTCCATTCTGTTTTATTATTTTATTTATTTTTGTGTTAATGCCTACCATGTTAATCATGCATGTCTATAATTCTTAATATCCAAGAGTACAAATATTTCTGTGTTTTGGTTATTCAAGTTTGTATCACCTATTTGTGACCCTTAGAATTTTCATAAGTTTTACCAAATTGTCAATTTCCATAAAAAAGGCAAAACAATTAAGATTTTGATAAAAACCTGTAATTGTTAATATAGAGAGCAATTTTAGAAAACTGCTGTCTTAATAATATTGCCTTCCATTCCATGAATGTTAGTATCTCTTTCTATTTATCTAGGTCACCTTTAAATTATCTCATATTTTGGAATTTTCTGTTTAGTTATCTTTCACATCTTTTATTAAATTTATTCCTAAGTATTTCTTTTGATGCAGTTGTAAATGGTATTTCCTTTATATGTAGAACCCTAGGTTGGCAGTTAATTTTTTCCCTACACTTTGAGGATATGATTATTGTCTTTTGATTTCCATTATTTCTGTTGTTTTGCATACGGATAGCTAATGACCTGGCACGACTGATTTTTTTATTTTATTTGTATAATTTTTAAGGGGCACAAGTGCAGTTTTGTTACATGGGTACATTGTATAGTGGTGAGAACCGGGCTTTTAGTGTAACTATTACCCAAATAATGTGCGTTGTACCCGCTAAGTAATTTCTTATCCCTCTTTCTCCTTCTGCCCTTTTGGGTTCCCAGTCTATTATTCTACACTTAATGTTCATGTGTATGTTATTTAGCTTCCACTTACAAGTGAGAATATGTGATACTTGACTTTATTTCTGAATTGCTTCGCACTTAAGATAATGGCCTTGAGTTCCATGCAAAACACATTTCATTTTGTTATAGCTGAATAGTATTGTATTGTACATATATCCCACATTTTCTTTATTAAACTGCTGATGGACACCTAGGTTAAGCTGATTCCAAATCTTTGTCATGGTGAATAGTGCCATGATGAATCTATGAGTGCTGGTGGTTTTTTGATATAATGATTTATTTGCCTTTGGGTAGATACGCAGTAGTGGGATTGATGCATCAAGTGGTGGTTCTATTTTTAGTTCCTTTTGTTGAAGTCAGCTCTTGATTTTCTTGATCCTTTGTAAGTAAATGTCTTTTTTCCCCTCAGCTCTTATTCGTATTTGGCTTTTACAAATTTTATCAATGTTCCTAGCATGCTTCTTGAGTATGTAGTGTAATGTCTTTCAATAGGGAAAATTCTCAGCTTTTGTCTCTTTGTTAATTTCTGTCCCTATGGAAAAAAAATTTAAATTTCAAAGTTTTCAGCTTTTTGACCTTATGTTTGTCTTTGAACCATCTTCTAGTTCCATCCACTAATTCCACATCTGATATTCTGTAAAACTCACCGATTAAGTTCTTAATTTCAGTTTTCAGTTTTAAAATTTCCATTTATATGCTAAAATCATATACTATATGGTCACTTTCTTATTTAAATTGTTGTTATAATAGGTAAGTCCTTCCCTGATGATGCCAATATCTGCATCTTTTTGAGTCTATCCCACTTTATTTTTTCTCCTTTTTTTCAGTCAAGTTATATCATCCTTATTTGCCTTGTTATTTGTTACTGAATTTTAGTATATGTGCTGCCGAATCAAGCAGTTGTTATTGCATTTTAAATGTTGGGTATGAAAAACTAAAAGTATAATTTTAGGTTCTGGATTATATCTTCCACCGGAGAAAATTAGTTTTACCAATCTAGCCAAGGAAGTTAGGCAAGGGAAAGATCAACTTAATCCAATTAGCCACCAGTCCTCTTGAAGGCTGGTGAATTTCTGTCCCACTCTTCCTTGGATTCAGCCCTTTGGGATCCCAAACGAAAGCCTGTTTGTTTTTGTTGTTGTTGCTGTATTAAACTAGAGGTTCTCCTCTTCCCTGGACCCTCAGCTTTGATTTTTGCTCCCCACCATCCATCTGAAGGCTGTGCTCCCATCAGCCTGTCATAATTTTCTTTTGTTTTAAATTTGTCACTGTCCTTGCGGGATGCAAAGCGTTCTCATCGTCCCTCCTTGCTCTCTGGGACTTGACTTTGCATGTTCTCATGACTTCAGCATCTTTCAGATGCCTTCAAACATATTTTTAAAAATTCTGTCCAGCTTTCCTAGTTGCTGTCAGAGGGAGATTTGGTTTGAAGCAACATAGCCCATGGTGAAAGCAGAAACTTCATTTTAGGATTCGGTGAAATAAACATCAGAGCCTATACCATTGTTGCTATTTACTTACGTTGATGTTAAAATTGTGTGTGTTCACATGAGAGACTGTAGGGTTGCTTGAGTCAAGGGTGTGTTGATGTATGTTTAGGAAGGAGGTAAACCCTCTTACAGGTGGGGCATCTTACACAGACACCTTCATGGGAATGCTGGCAACACTTCCACAGATCTCCCATCTTTCTAGTTGCAGGGTACACTGCAGAGAATGGGGCATGGATGGAGGAAAATTCAAGTGGCAAAGTCTTATGACCCCAAGTAAAGATTAGAGCATACAATCATTACTGGCTTTTTGTTTAATACTATACTCACTATGTTAAATAAGCTATTCCTCTTGCTGAGGTCAGTGACATGATGGCTTGGTGCCCTCAGCGATAATGAATGATGAACACACATTGCCTTAGATTGTTTGTTTGTTTTAAATCGGTTTTATTCACCCTACAAAACTGATCCACAAATTTCTTTCTATTTTATAGCTCATTCACCAACAACTCTTGGACTCCAGCCCTTGTTACCCCATTCAATGACACAACTGCCAATAAGTCATACCTAATTCCTTTTTTCAGGGATAGAAATGATTAAGGATATAAACTTGTCATTTATTATGTATAAAATACCATGGAAGATATTAATGTTAATTTTTTATTTAACACCTAAAGCATTTCCGACATCACTTTGCTGCCCAGGTATGTATCTATAGTTGGCCTGCAAGACACTTTTATTAATTCTTCATTTTTTTGTAAAACTTATGTTTACAAGAAGAAAACAAATCAGAACCTTTTTTTTTATTGTCTGGAAATAGTTCACTCTAGTGTGTATCTGTTAATTTATTTGTCATCGAAAGAGCACTTTGCCTAAAAGAAAGGACTGACAAGTGTGCAAAATGTTTACAATCTTTTGTGAAAATGTAGTTTATCATTAGTTTGTATCTGTAAGTTATTGTTATAAATATTACCTTTTTTTTTTTGTTATATACAACTTTATACTTCAAAGCTTGTATCTGTGAATTTGCAACTGAAATTTATTTGGCCAATGTTTTCTGAACTGAATAAAGCTTCCGTTGTAGCATGCCATGCAAACACATTATTGTGTTTGTGGTTGATGAATTATGGCTGTAAATAACACTATAGTTTAATAAGCCTACCATTCTAAGTTTATTAAACATTTTCCATTCTTGTGAAGGTTTCAACCAATTTGTTCTTTTTGTGTGTTTTCAGTAGTAAGTTGACTTTATTCTCTTTAGGCTATAACAATTCTTAATTTTAAAGAATCATTTTGTTTGAGCTGCATTGTGTGTACATTTGAGCGGGAAACTTGCCTGTAGATGATTGTGCTTACTCAGCAGAACACCTGGAAAAAAATCTAACTTGGCAAAGAATTTCTTTTAAATCAGCAAATAAAATTAATGTGAAAGAGACGACCAGGCACTTTTCAAAGTGCCTTTTGGAGTATTATAACCCCTAAGTATGAGCCATAAGAATATATTTCTTCAGGGGTGAAGAAGGAGACTCTCAGTGTGTGGAAGTTTGTATGTGAAGTTTCCAGAGCAAGGCGCCTTTGCATGTTCTTCCTAGTGAATGCCATGTAGGGATTATGATTCTGAGAGCTGATGTCTGTATCTCAGGACTCCATCCTATATGGCAGTGAAATTATACAAGTGAGTAGAGCCACGCCCACTGATTTTTATATCTAAAGAATTTATCAGTGTCTTTCTTATACCATTTCAGCATAAAAGAGGTAATGAGAAAAAAACCTAAGAATCATAATTTTGTCTTTAACTTAGCAGATTCACATCTGGCTGAGGACTGGAAGTAATAGACTTTATTCTGGTAATCACAAATGAAACTAGAAAGCAGTCACGTGGACAGAAGTAACTTCTGCCTCAAACCAGAAGCAACAAACCTGCTTCGCTGTGGGAGAAAAGAGGAAAGAACTTTTTTTTTGTTTTTTCTTTTAAAGCCGTTACTCTGGTTAACATTCCCTTAGACCAGACACAAAGAACGTAGCCAAAAGTCACTCCATTTGATCCTGTGAGCTTCGTACTAATCTCCTTGGGTTTGTGTCTACCTGCCCCAGACATGGAGTGGTGAGGTCAGTTTTTACCTTTGCCAGATGTCAAGGAAAGCTCTTGTAGTCCAGCCAAGTTCTGCGCTGTTAGCAGCTTACAGCATCTCCCAGCTGGATGTAATTGGCATCCGTTAGCTGGGAGGCGCCCGATTATGAGCATCGGTCTTCTCTGCTGTCTTCTTCCTGTGCTCACCGCTCTGACTCTGTACAGAGGGTTTTTACAAACCACATCACTACCCTTCGTAACTCTAAAGTTGAATGCCCCAAGTTGAAAGTAAATACTCCATAACAGAAAAGTTCAAAGATACAAGTCAATGAGACTTAGATATTCTGCGTATAAAATCCTTAATGAAAGGAGGTAGATATGAAATTACTTAGAAAAGTTGCATGGGGTAGAAGCATCTGGCTGTGCTCTCTTCTGTTGGTAGAAGTCCAAAGATCCCAATGTCAAGGATCTTTTCATGTGAAGCAATTCCATGCTAGTAATATTCAGTGAAAGCAGGTAGGCACAGTACTTTCTTGCTTGAAATGGAGGATGATCAGTTTTTGTGAAGACTGGAGGAAGAAAACTTTGCATTGTTGGAGTGGCAGAGACCTAGGTAAGAAGTAATTATCTCTTCAGTGTTGAGAGACTCAAGAGCCATAAGAGGGTAGAATATCTTTTTCTAACTTACCTCTATTCAAACGTCAAACTGAATTCACACTAAATTAGTATTTCTCAGGTGATTCTTTTTAGTAGAACAAGGTAGCATTAACATTTCATGGTAATTTTACAAATGTCATTCTTAAAATTCCACATTATTATAAACTATGAGTACATCTGTTTTGAATACCCCATAATAAACATTGTTAGATAGAATCACAGCTCATGGTTTTAAAAATTGTTGCAGGCGTTTGAAAGCTGAGAACTGTAGCATTTCTTGACTTGGTATGTTATTCGTATATGTAATTACTCTAGGAGTATTACTAGACTACATGGGATCTTGGGACTTTGGTGACAGCATGGAGGACTCCCTAGTGAGTAAGAGTGGTCCTTCGATATTGTTATTTAGAACAGAAGCCATTTGTTGCAGTGTACCAAGTACCAACAGAACATTAGCACAGAAAAAATTCCCAACGGCTCTTCCCCCAGGAAGTGAAGACATGGATATTGGCACCATGTGACATTTGCCCTTCTGAAAACAACTAGAGTTTTTGAGAAATGAATATGAATCCCAAACCAGGTCATATGCACTGGCTAACACCTAATAAACACTTGCCTGGGTTCACATAGCAACCACTATTTAATAGCCTGATTTTCCCTTTTAGTATCTTTCCAAGTCAAATTTCATCTACAACATTATTGTGGTATATAGTCTTGTCCGAAAATGTCTCCTCCAACATTCCTATATCAAAATACAATTGTCATTGTGGTGGTATAAAGAGGAGAGGTTTGGGGAAGGTGACTAAGTCAGGAGAGAGGAACTCTTGTGAATGGAATTGGTACCCTTTTATAGAAGAGGTCTCGGGATGTTTGCTCCTTTGTCCTCACATGTGAGAACACATGGCAGGTGCCTTCTGTAAGGGACTGGCCCTCCTCACGCTGAATCTGCTGCTGAATCTTGGGTTTCTCGCCCTCCACAACTCCGAGCAGTAAATTTCTGTTTGTAAATTACGGTACAAGGTGTTCTGTTACAGCAGCCTGCCACACTGCACTATTGCTTGGATGAAACCACTTGTTAGATATGTAGGTTGTATCCAATTTTTCATTATAATGAACAGAGTGTGACAAGAGCACTTTCATATACCCTGAGTGCTTCAGATGTATTTCATTAGATGTTCCCAACAACCTCATCAAAGAGATTCTATTATGAATCACCCTTATTTTACAAATGTGAACATTAGAAAATTAATCTTTTCAGTATCTTGGTGACAAGGAACAAGGCCTGAATTTGAAGATAGCAGCTCAGAGACTCCATATAGCACCTTCTTACCCACTCTGCTCTACTTCCCCCCCCCTTTTTTTTTGAGACAAGATTTCACTATGTTATCCTTGGTAGAGTGCTATGGCATCATAGCTCACAGCAACCTCAAACTCCTGGGCTCAGGCAGTCATTTTTCCTCAGCCTCCTCACTAGCTGGGACTACCAGTACCCGCCATACACCCCACTAGTTTTAAAGATATAGGGTCTCACTCTAGCTAAGGCTGGTCTAGAACTCCTGACCTCAATCATCCATCTCAGCTTTTCACAGTGCTAGGATCACAGGCATGAGCTACCACGCCCAGCCTTTACTTTCCATGTTAAACGACAGTGTAATGAGTATCTTCATAGCTGTATTGTTAAGCACAACTTACTTCCCTAGTATGAATGCTCAGGAGTGGAATGGATGTGCATACATAGTTTTAAGACAGAATGTATTGAATGCCCCCAGTGTTTGTGCTTCCAGAACCCTGTTCTGCTCTGCCTACCAGTGCAATTGACATCTTAATTACTATTTCTAATTTTATAGACAAAAGGGATTTCAAAAAACTTTGTAATTCACTTTTTACTTATTAGGAACTTTTAGTTTGCATTTTAGAGAATTAGTATCTTATGACGGGAATAAAGTTATGCAGCTTCTTTTGAGACTTTTTCTCCTTCAGTTCTGTACCTGTGGCTAAAATGATCATTCTTTAGGAGTTTTTGAGCTATTTCACTTGATATCAAGTGATATTAAATACAGTAGAACCTCTGAGTTGACCACTTCCCCACCTTGATCACTTCCTTGAGTTGACCCAGTTTTCAAAGAGCAGACGTGCACCAGATGTGCTCAATGAAAGTTCCTTAAATTGATCAACTGGTATGTTGCCCAGTTTGTTACAGTCCCTTGGTGGTCAGTGTGTTGCGTTTCTATTGTACGGTTCTTGCTCTGGTACTTGGCACTATTTGTACCCTGATATTCTATTAGCATTTTTGATGATTATAGTGATAGTTTTATTACATGATTCTTCAGACTTCCAAATGCTTTTCTGGACATTATCACATCCTGATTCAACAGATGGGGGAGATGAAATTTAGGGAACTTCGATGAAGACAATTCAGCTTTTGTTTTTAATAGGAAGAATTCTCCAGACCACCATATTATTTTTACAGCAATCTGAGAATAAATTCATACTTCCTGCATGTCATAAGAAATTCTGAAGAAAACAGACTTCCATCTGCTCAGAGAATGTGAAAACCCCTGCAGGAAACACTTTTCTCCCTTTCCAGATTGTGTCATCAGGTACAGAACGTGTTGAGTATCTGCCAGGGACTTGAACTTGATGGGGGCTGGGGATGCAGGGCGGAGCGTTGTGGGATATCAGAGGAAGAAAGAAAGGTGTTGAGAAGAAAAGGGATAGTGAGTCCTGCGAGGGTCCACACATCTGTCTTGCTGTCCATTGCATTCCAGAATTCCTGCCACCAAGTAGGTAGCAAGCAAGTGCTCAGCTGTCTCTGTGCGCAGTAGGAAAGTAATCAGGATAAGGCTCCATGCCTGAGCATTCTAAGACAACTTCAAATTCCTAAAAGAACTCTTCTCAAATCCTTAAGGGAAATATTCACACTCCCTTCCTTTAGCAAATGTGCCTGTAGAATGGATACTCCTTTACAGTGTTTAGTGCAGGATCAGAGACCCCTGGATTTTAGCACAGCCCCTGACATCAGGTGGTTGTATCACAGGGTGCTTAGCCTCCCTGGATGCAGGTTTCCTCAACAGGAAAGGGAAGATTTTGATGACAAACAGAAAATACATGATAAAACCATGCTCTGTTCATTTAGAAGGGTGGAGCTAGCGGCAGGAGATCAGGCAAAGTGAGGCTGGGCTGGTGGTGCTGAGGGAGCCGCAGGAGCTTGGCAGGTGCTGCGCTGCCCCAGGCAGCCCCAGGAGCACAACGCTTCACTCACAGCTTCAAAGAGGTGGAGAGTCTATGCCGGTAATGAGTTCCACGCTCTCAAATGAACTACTCTTCTTAGTCCAGCCTCAGTACAAATAGGAAACATCCATTCACTGTCGACAATAACTCGCTTTTTGATCTTACAAAATAATTCAGTCAAGTGGAGGTGTCACCTTCTGTGATCTGGATGTAGAAAATGTCTACATGATTTAGATTGCAGAGGTGATTTGAATGTGTGCAAAAATATTCTTTTAAACTCAACGGACTTGTGATGCCACATTTGAACATGGAAACCATTGTTACAAATTCTATTTCAAAATATTTACTTCCTGGAACCAGGGTGAAGTCTCCAGAGAACCACTACTAGTTATTAGCTTATTTCTTTCAGATGCATCGGAATGAGTCTACTACTTTGCCAGCATGGTTCTCAACCACAAATTTCATCTTTGGTTGAAACTCCTCCAAGCGAGACCATGTGTAATTTTTCTAGTGCATCATTTATTTTTCGTAACACAGCCTACTGCATTTGTGACAATGGTAAAAACATGTCAGGAGCTTTACCGGGCAAGGCCAGCCTTACAGGTTTCTCTGCAGAGCCTGGCACTTGCAAGAGATCAGTGGAGGAAGCAGGGTGAGAGAGGGAGCAGGGAAATACTAACAGACGTGGATTCAGCCCCTGCGATGGGCTTTCACTCTGGTTGGGCTGGAGAGCGCCCGTCCCGGGTCACGGCAGCCAGAGTCTACAGGGAGATCACAGGTGTGCTCTGAGGTGTGCCCTGAGTCCGGTATGGCAGGGGACGTGGTGTCAGGAACCAGCAGCCTACTGTCGAGGTGGAGCCAGCTGGCACAGGTGCGGGAGGACTAGGGAAGGGTCGCAGGCTCTCCGTGGCCCTCGCCTGCTAGGGCTCCACACTGACAGCAGACTGTGGCCTTCGGGAAGCATCACTGTATTCTGAGCTGTCAGGGACACCTGTGGGAACTGCATGGCCGAAGCTGTTTAGAGACAAAGCCAGGTCAGGGAGCAGAGTCGCAGGACTGCTGCTGCCACACAGACTACAGTCCTGGTTTTGCCACATCCCTCTGACGGGCCTGGGGCAAGTTATTCCATTCTGTGCCTCATTTTTCTCATACATCAAACAAAATGACAGTAGCACCTTTCCCAGTGGGTTATTGTGACAATGCAACAGGGCAGTGCAGGTAAAATGCACAGAAAGGTGTTTGGCAATTAACAAGCCCTGCGTGTTGTCTATTTTTATACTCTGGTAAATTTATACCAAAGATAAAAAAGAAATGTCACCAAAGCTTCAGCCAAAGTGAAGAAAAAAGCCACCATCCTTCATCGTCTTCCCTTTTCTTTTCCCATTTCTCTTCCCTGGCTAAAAACTGTTCATCCTCCAGGACCAACCCCGGATGTCGTCTCCTCCAGGAAGCCACCCCTGATGTTCCCCATTCCAGTGTGTTCCCATTATTTCCTCAAAGGGTATCTCTACACTTACCACGCTTTATTATAATTTCCTCTTTCAAGTTTGTCTCAATCCTAGACTCTGAGAACCATCAGAATAGGGGTTCGTCTTTACCATGAGCGGCCTCTTCACCGTGGTTGCACGACACCCATGGAAGGTTCTCTGCCTCAGATGGACCTGTTTCTTGTTCTCTTCAACTGAGCAAAACAGACATTTGGGCCATTATCAAGTAATTCCAGCGAGGGAAGGAGCCAAATACATGTTTTTATCTGCATTACCCAAATTGGCTGACTCCCTGGCCTGGAGTTACTGGGTAATTGCTCAATCTTGCATTTGGCTTTTGCTGTGCAAATGTGGCCAGAGGGTCTTTTCACTTCTCTGGGTGGCTCCTCCCATTTTCTCAGACAGCTTAAAAGGTAAAATCGCTTTTCAACATGCCCACAGACGGCCGTTCTGGGTCACACGCTCCACCGTGCTCCGTGGGTCTTCAGAGTAGGCCGGGGCGTTTGGACAGAGGGTTAGTAAGTGGTTGCCACCTGCTTTCTGAGAAATCTGCCGTCACCTCCTCCTTTTTGGTGTGAAGAGGGCATGCAGTCTAAACACTCACAGTGCCATTGTCATAAGCTTTGCGTCCTGGGAACTTTTCATGTTTTGGCTTCAAATGCAAGAAATCTGAAATCCCTTTCTCAATACTCTGGGCCCATGGCTCACTGTAGTCAATTAGAACCTGGTTCCAATTCCTGCCCAGCCTCTCACTATCTATGTGACCTCCGGCATATCTCCTACCAGTTCCCTACATGCTGCTTGTTTTACCCTTGAAAAGTCACTAAACTCCACCTACTTTCCCACATCTTTACCGCTAAGACCTAGGACATGGCACCACCTCTCATCTCCATTATTGAAATAGCTACACGATTTTCTTGTCTGTGCCTTTTCCACTATGATAATGTGTTTAAAATCTAAGTTAGAGCATCTCTACTGACTCCCCTCCCCCCAGCGGCTCCCCGTCATATTCAGAAGAAAATGCAACACCATCCATGGTCTTGGAGGGCCCCTGTCCTGGGGTGGCCGCCTCACCTCCTGCCCTTCCCCCGCTCACTTCTCACTTGCTTCCAGCCACATTGGCTTCCTGGGCTGCATGAGAGTGGGCAGGATGAAATGGTGATTATGGGATTAGGAACAGGGCAGATTGGCCCCGCCATTCTCTGGCTGTTGACTTTGTTTCTTAGTCTCACTGAGCCTGTTTTCTTTTCTACAAATGAGCACAGCACTACCAACTTTGCAGGGTTCCCCTGAGCATCAAACATGGAGGACACAGCAGGCTCTGGGGTAGCCCTCCCTCAGGACTCAGGGCTACTGGAGCAGGTGGGGAGGGAGATGGGAGGTGGAGGTAGCCGGGTGCTCCAGCCCAGACCTTTCTCTCACACAGACAAGCCTCTTCCTTACCAGCAGGACTCCAATTTCAAGCCCAATTTCTGCTGCAGTTCAACCCAAACTCTTTCTTTTGATGATCTTTGTGGAAATATTTAAAGTCCTAGCACTAGGCCATCGCAAGCCTCAGTTGATTCTGCCTGCACCCCACTCCCGGGCACAGCCATGGTGCTGTCTAAGGGAAGCCAGCCCCTCCCAGACTTCATTCCTCTGCAGCCTGATTGATCTGCCTTGCCTTGGTGGCCCCTCTCCAGTTCTCCGTATCACCACTCAGCTGTGAGCCCATTTAGGAAAGGCTCTGCTAATGCTGAGGGGGACACCCCAAGTCTTTGCCAGTGAAATTGTCTCCATTTGGGAACTTCATGGTGTTTGCCTGGTGTCTCTGTCAGAGGAGCGCTCTGGTAGCCAGACAGCTCTGCCAAGTCCATTTTTGCTTTTTCAGCAGGTACCACTGGGCTGTATTGCCAAGGAAATGGCCAGTGTTTGCTCTTTGGATTCTCATCTTTGTGCTGAGGTGTAGCCACCTAGTGCCGTGTGTTACGCCTGCTCTGTTCTTTCTCTTTGCTCGGCTGAACTCGCAAGACTTCCATGCTCCTGGGTTAAGGGTTCTTTCGGACCATCAAGTACAAGAATGATTTGCTAAGCTGTCGGGCTACCAGAGTGCTCCTTTGACAGAGAAACCAGGCATACACCATGAGTGGATTGTAGACAAGACACCTTCTATGGTAATTGGAGTTTTTTCCCACGCTAAATGACTAAGTAATATAAATTCAGTTTAATAGCTCAGGGGATTGGGTAAGCACCATCTATTAAGCTTAAATTATAGCACAAAATTATTCAGTTGGCCAGCAAAGTCAAACGGAAAACAACCTCCCCCTGTCCCCGAATGTACCCAGCTTTCCTATAAACCACCTTGATTGGCTTTTCAAACTTCCAGACTGACCTCCTTATCTGATTGTTCAGGGGATCGGTGGACCTCAGGGCTCAGGAACTGCAGACAGAGTGTTTATAAAAATCATGGAAATATAGAAGCTATTTCTTTACAAACCCATGACTATAAAGGTAATAATTTGTACATAGTGCTCTAATTCTGCTTCTCAAATTTTAACATACTCCAGATTCATCAGAAGATTGAGGAGATGTTAGGTATGTTGATTCTCAGAGATTCTGATCCACCACATCCGGGGTGGGGACCAGAAATCTCTCTGGTAAGCTCCCTGGAGGAATTCTGCAGCAGATGGTCGGAGACCACACCTTGAGAGACTCTGAGAAATGAGCAGCTTTGTGATTCTGCCTGTGTCTGACCCCACTGTTCTGCTGTTTCGCTGTCCAGAGTCTGCTGTGAGCTGTGTCTTAAAGTACATTATACTTATTCCTCACAGCATCGCTGCTGGGGATATGATTGTCATTCCCACTTTACAGATGATACAATTGAGGCTCTGTATGGCTAAATAGCTTTCCTAGTGGGCTGGGATTTTAACCCAGGTCTTTGAAAATTTCTTTTTTTCATTGCATATGTTACAGTGAAGGCTGCCAAGAGGGAGGCAGGTGGCCTGGGTGTAAGCCAATGAAGGCTCACTGAGGGCTTAACTAGCCCTGGGGGGTTCAAAATACTATAACAAATAACTAGATCTATTTTGTTTACACCAAAATTCTTTCTGCTGTTTTTTTTTAATTCCATGAAATTTTTGACCAAAATGCTATTTAGCAACACACAGTTGCCAAAATGTGAGTCAGTCATTTGGATGAGTGAACTTGGTACCCAGCATCCCCCTATTTCAAATATTCAGACATTTTGGCTATTCACAGAGACGTTGGCTTGAGCCTAGTTTCTATTTTTCAGGTAGGAAATCTGAGGCCAAGTTTCTCTGCTTGTTTGTTTGTTTTGGTGTATTTTCTCAACCTGGTGTGCTACTCTGCAAGGATACAACCACTTCATCCAAAATGGGAGGGACCTGGGATCCTGCGAGTTGTTGGAGATTTTTCTCACACGAGAATCCTTTTTCCAAAGAGCCTGACAGCTGGGGATAAAGGTAATCAGTGCTAACAGATGTGTCCTCTGCCTCATGAGATGATTGCCCAGGCTGGAGCCATAACATAAATGCTACTGAATTGTGCTATGCCTTTAAGATGGTGAAGCCCTTTTCTTATTAATAAGTTTGAGTTCTCTGAGGATTCTGGTTATCAAACCTTTGTCAGGCGCATAACCTGCAAATATCCTCTCCCATTCTGAGGGCTGTCTGCTTGCTTTACTTACACGTTCTTGGCTGTGCAGAAGCTTTTTAGTTTGATCAGATCCCAGTAATGTATTCTTGGTGTGGCTTCAATTGCCCAGGGGGGTCCTCATAAAGTATTCTCCCAGGCCAATTTCTTCAAGTGTTTCTCCTGCACTCTTTCCAAGAATCTTTATAGTTTCATGTCTTAAGTTTAAATCTTTTATCCAATGAGTCAATTTTTATTAATTGTGAAAGGTGGGGGTCCAGTTTCAGTCTTCTACAAGTTGCCAGCCAATTCTCCCAGCACCATTTGTTAAATAGAGAATCTTTCCCCCAATTTATATTTTTGATGGGATTATAAAAATCTAAGTGTCTGGGCTCATCTCTTAGTCCTCAATTCTGTTCCGTACATCTACCTCTCTATTTTTGTGCCAATAGCATGCTGTTTTGATCACTATAGATTTATAGTATAGTTTGAAGTCTGGTAGTGTGATTCTTCCAGATTTGTTTTTATTTCTGAGTACTTTCGTTGTGGGCAAGGGAATTCAACAGAAGCTTCTCTGAAGAAGACAGGTGCATGACCTACAGACACATGAAAAATGCTCATCATCTTTAATTATCAGAGAAATCCAAATCAAAACCACTTTAAGATATCATCTAACTCCCGTAAGAGTGGCTCACATAACAAAATCCCAAAACTACAGATGTTGGTGTGGATGTGGAGAAAAGGGAACACTTCTGCTCTGCTTGTGGGAGTGCAAGTTAATACGTCCCTTTTGGAAAGAAGTATGGAGAATACTCAGGGATATAAAGTAGACCTGCCATTTGATCCTGCAATTCCTCTACTAGGTGTATATCCAAAACACCAAAAATCACTTTTTAACAAAGATTATTTACACCAGATTGTTCATTGCAGCTCAATTCATAATAGCCACGTCATGGAAGAAGCCCAAGTGCCCATTGACCCATGAATGGATTAATAAATTGTGGTGTATGTATGCAGCCTTAAAAAAGATGGAGACTTTACCTCTTTTACATTTAAATGGATGGAGCTGGAACATATCCTGCTTAGTAAAGTATCTCAAGAATGGAAGAAAAAATATCCACTGTACTCAGTACTATTATGAAAACAATTTACAATCACTCACACTTTCACATGAAGAATAGATCACAACTATGGCGCAAGATGAAGGAGTGAGGAGGGGGTATGGGAGGGGAGGGAGGAGGTCAGGTCGAGGGAGGGTGAATGGTGGGATCACAACTATGGTGCATAATGCAAGGGTTCATGTCCGATCTATTAAGTATAGACTGCAAATATCTTAACACAATAATTAAGTAAACGAGATGAGGTATGTATTAACCAGTGTGATGTAAGTATTCCTAATTCTATAGGAAATTGGTACCTATAAATGCATTGTATTGTACCCCATAAATGCATTAATGTGTACATGATCTATGTGTTTATGATTTAATAAAAAAATAAATAAATAAGATGCTGAAACCTAGTGTGAGCAGGAAGCCAGCACCTGGGGAAGAGGTTTCTCTGGTGCAGAGAGAGAGAGCATGGTGAGACTGAGGCTTTGCTGATGGACAGAGTGGCTCAGCTCCCATACTGAATGCGGAGCCACTTCTGGCAGAGTGATTGGTGTTTATGTATAGCGAAGAAATCCTGGCTGGGGAACTTCAGGGATGCTCTGGTGTAATAATATCAGAGACTTGCACAACAGCTTGTGTGTCATCCCTGGCTGTGGGCAAAAGTTCTCCCATCTTTCAACCCTTGAAGCATAAAAATTCCTCCCTTGCAAAAATATTTTAATTCCTTCTTCATCAAATGAAGGCTTACCAGCTAGTTTTATTACCTTACAGCACACAAACTCTACTTTGTATTGCAACTATTTGGACTGCTACTTCGAGAAATGTGTGGTCGTTACAGGAGTCCTGAGATCCTCAGACACTCACCCTTAGATATAATTCATGAATTATTTTTCCCTTGTGAGCCTGGACCTAAAAACTGTTGGTCAGATAGGACGTTTCAAAAGAGAAAAGGGAGGGTGGCACCTGTGGCTCAGTGGGTAGGGCGCTGACCCCATATACCAAGGGTGGTGGGTTCAAACCCTGCCCTGGCCAAACTGCAATAAAAAATAGCCGGGAGTTGTGGCGGGCGCCTGTAGTCCCAGCTAGTTGGGAGGCTGAGGCAAGAGAATCGCTTAAGCCGAGGAGTTGGAGGTTGCTGTGAGCTGTGACGCCTTGGGACTCTATCAAGGGCAATTTAGTGAGACTCGGTCTCAAAAAAAAAAAAAAGGATAATTTGATTGTCCCTCCAAGTTCTTTTGAAGCTTCTTTTGACAAAACATATGTTCTAGCCATGGTGAAATGAGGTGAGAATGATGAATAAAGGAGCTTATCTCTCTGCCAGTGTGAGACTTTCCGCTTCATTTCTTACTTTCCGTGGCTGCGAGTACGAAATTCATATCCTTTCCCCTACAGGGCTATTCTGAGGTTCAGAGGAGTCTGGTTGGGACACAGTTTCCTGAGCGTCTGGCTGGATTCTCCTGCCGTGAGCAGTCTCTAATCTCTCTTCTCTTAGTCGTGCTCACAGACTGAGTCAGTGCCTTGCAGCTTGCTGGAACAGTCTTTAGAAATCACCTCATCCAACCCTCTCATTTTACTGTCTGAATCCAAATCGCCCTCCCTTCCAACTTCTCCTTAGAAATGGAAACAAAAATAATGGGTTTGGGTCCCCTAGGGCCCCCTGCTCAGCTCTGCAGGCCAGCGGAGTCTCTCTTTAGGATTACTGGGGTTCTCCTGCATCTTTATGAGGCTACCTGCTTGTACCTTAAAATAGCTCTCAGCTGGAAATGCTCCGTCTGACTGAATTCTGGCCCTCTGTTTCTTTTCAGCTCAGTCTCTTTCTTCTGATGAAAGGGTTCTGTCAGTAAGTGCTGACCGTGAGTGCGTGAGTGCGCTCAGCCTGTCCTGGGAGCCGTTGGGAGCATGTCTGTCGCCGAGGAAGGCAAGATCTGTAGGGGAGAAAACTAAGGCCACTTAATATGAATAGTGGACATTCAGTAAAGATTAGTATGTGCCAGGCACTGTGCCAGTGCCCCACGTCACCCTCCCTTAATCCTCCCCCCACCCCATGAGTTAGTTATTATCATCTCAATTTCATTTAAGGAGAATGAAGCATAGTCACAAAGCTTGTAAGTGGCAGAGCCAGGATTTAAATGTAGGCAATTCAGCTGCAGAACATATACTCCTAATTACCATGCTACCTTTTTTTTTTCTTTTTTTATGTGTGAGGGGGAAAGGTCTCACTTTGTCACCTCAGTTGAGTGCGGTGGCATCACAGCTCACAGCAACCTCACACTCTTAGGCTCAAGTGATACTCTTGCCTCAGCCTCCCTAGTAGTTGTGACTATAGGCACCCGCCACAATACTTGGCTAGATCTGTTAGAGATGGGTGTCACTCTTGCTCAGGCTGGTCTCCAACTCTTGAGCTCAAGAAATCCACCTGCCGCAGCCTCCCAGAGTGCTAGGATTACAGGTGTGAGCACCACACCCAGACCGTCATGCTAGCTTATCTTCAAAAATCTAGGGTGTAAGAAAGAAACCATTGTAATTTACCAATTCCATGAATACCAAAGGCATATATTCTTTTCAATATTCCAATAAAATAACTCCAAGCCCTCGTCCCAACTGTAAGCATGTCCTTCCTTTCTATCCTAGTAGCTTCTAGGATCCCCATCAAATCTGAAAATTCCAAATCCAAAATGCTGCAAAATCAGAAACTTTTTGATTATTGACTGTGTCGGCTCACAGGAAATGCTCACTGGAACATTTTGGATTTCAGATATTCAGATTTGGGGTGCTCAACCGGTTTGTAAGGCAAATATGCCCAAATCCAACAAGATCCAAACTCAGAGACACTGCTGGCACCAAGCACTTAGAATACGGGGTGCTCATCCTGGACTTCCTTGTTCTTTATTGCTGTGGTCCTGGAGAGACACATTTTGTTCTGTGAGAGACTCTCAGTGTTCTTCTGCTTCCCATGCCACGTGGTGTCACTGAAACATTGGCAGCCTAGAGGCTGGGTCATCCAGCCCACCCTTAACCTGGTAGTCCTGGAGTCTGGTCCATCCCCTGCCCACTGAAAAAGGTCCTTGCTCCTGCCCTGGCCCAGCCAGGAGCTCTGCAAGTGTAGAGCAGAAGTCCCTCTGACTCCCCACCCCACGTATCCTCAGCCATAGTCCCTCCCTACTGTGGTCAATCCGATTCTCTGTAATTTCCATGCTTGGTTCTATAGCCCGTGTGTTTTATACACACACACCCACAGTTATTTGCTCCAAGACATGTCCGCAAAGACCCGGACCTAGAACTGACTCCTTTTCTTAACTTTCCCTCTGGCCCTGACATCTCAGCTTCACAGGCAATCATATGTCCTGTTTCAGGATAAATGACAATTCCTCTAGAGCAGTGCTTTTTAACCTTCTTAAAATCATGGCACACTTGAACTTAAATGACCATGGCATACTTAAACTATGGTGGTCAAAAATAAAGAGTAAAAAATAGAATATACTTACCATGCTTTGAACTTCTTTTGAAAATAATTTAAATAATGGTCTTTAAAACTTTTCATGACATACCTAAGATCCTCTTTCGGGACATGGGTTGAAAATCACCTCAGTAGAGGATGGTTTCCTAAAACTTTACTTGTTAACCTCTGTGGTCACTGGGAAAGGCCATGTGGCTATGATTTCCTGAGTACCGATGTGATTGTAATGCCATGAAGGGTATGTGACCTACACAACTCAAAACGATACCCCCAGGCAGGTATATAAGGGGTGAGAAAACTGAAGTACAGAAAATTTCAGTAACTGTCCTCAGGGAGGAAGTGGCTACCCTATGCAGCAGTTAGTTTAATTGAATTGTCATTGGAACCCCTGCTGATTTGTTGCAATAGCAGTTCTGGCTTCTATGATCAGAGTGAAACGGCCTAGATAGATTGCACCTTGCAAGTCAAATGGGTTGAATGAATCAATAGTCATGATGAGCCTACTAGGCAAGCAGCCTTTGTAGGGCAGCCTAGCCTTCTCCCAGCGAGATCTTACATTAAAACTCTACAATAAAAATCGCCAGTTGAGCTGCTTCAGTTGACAGGGAGGTGGAAGAGCCAGAGCACCCCTGGAGGGTCCCTCTTGTTCCCACCTCTGGCACCCAAAGTCTGGTCCCAGCTCATCATGTAAATAGTATGCGATTTATCTAAAAAATCGTCTCTTGGATAATAGGGCATTAATATGGAGCTTTTCCATCTCTGTTGATAATAGATTGCTACTTCCCAGAATGAAAGGTGACAGGTCACTATGGCTGAGAAGTTGGTATCAGGCTTACTCACACCATCCCCACCCAGGCAGGGATAGGCCCACCTGTGAGTAGGTTTAAAGCCAGCAGGAGTTGAAAGTCAGCCTTCATTTGTCTTTATCCCCCCACATTTGGCTTATCCAACATTCTGGTTGTACTTACGTTCAGATGAAATATACACTTTGTAACTTCTTCCTATGGAATCTTAGTCCAGCCTTCTAGAATTCACAGATCAAGACTTTATTTTTTAAATTTCAGAATATACAACAGTACACATGTTTTCGTTACACAACTCTTGCACATATTAAGTCAAAGTTATAAGAATATGTGCCTTGCACCAGTTAGGTGAATTTACTCAGCCCCTCCTCCCTCCAGGCCTTTTCATGACAGCTCTTGAACCATTTGAGAGAAGTCCCCACACCCATGAAAAGACTTTTTTCCATGCTCATTTTTCACGGGCCGTGACTTCAAGATTCTCTGTCCCGTGGGGTCCTCCTCTAGAACTGCTGCCTCTTATCCAAATGGAGCCCACGCCTGGAGCCCGTGCTCCGTCTGTGGAGAATTCCTTAATGCTGTTCATGGAAAGAACTCCAAGCACGTGCAGTCTTCTGAGCTTTGCTTTCTCTTCCCTACATCACCACACTTAGATCCCAAGCACCTCCGTTATGAAAATGCCTGCTAAGACTTGAGCATGTCAACCCCACCGTCTGCCTGCTTTACACTCCCTCTCTCAACACATTCTGTGGATACTGCTTTTAACCATCTTCTGCACCTTTCCTTCTTCCCTCAAAGAGGATTTTGGTTTCCTCTTTACTTATTTTACATTGACTTTGGCACGTGTCAGCCCTAACCCTTCTTGACATCTTGGCCTGCTCTTTAGAAAACCCTCCTACAACGTTTCAACAGGAACTACCCCCTAGAAATGGTATCAGATAGCATCTGCCATTGTAGACAGCCCTGTTGCTATTTCCCAAGATAACTTTATGGGAAACAGCTGGCTTCTGCCTGCACCATCTGACAGATAAACAGCATTATCAAAACATAAGCGGGCTGCTTCTTTCTTCTGGTAAAGGGAAACAACACACTGGCAAGTAAACAGAAAATTATAATCCTTTCTTTCCCCCTGTTTCCTTGGATTTAATCAAACATTTTCAAGAGAGAAAGTTTGCCATCAAAATTTGGATACAAGTTACTAGATCAGCTGAGCAAACCATTAATTTACAAAAATATCATCATAAATATAGCTCATGCCTTCCAGTGATGAGAAAGGAGCTAACAGCCCATTCTCTTGATTTCAGTACAAGCAACACAAGTCCCTGGAGTGTACAACATAATCTGTGAATAGGGCAGGAAAGTGCAACTTGTAGCATTATCCTCCAGTAACTGAAACAGAAAACTCAAGAAATAAAAGCAGTCATCTGTTTTCTAATTACATTGAAGTCGTATCTAATATAGCCTTTTATCTGAAGCTAAAATCTCATCATAGTATATCAAATGTTTGGGATGTCATAAAATTATAATGAAAAATATGTCAACCTGATTTGATTAAAATGCGGTCAATTGAGAAAAAGGCACCATCTCTAAAATTGATAATATCTGTCGCTGTACTGTGCTTGAGATTAGCCGGCCGGCTTTGTCCATTACCCTGTCTCTAGCACCTTGCTGTGCCTCAGTAACACTTGTAATGGCATGAATGTTAATACTACCTATTTAATCAACTGTTCAATGGTATTTACTCATTCACTTTTTATTCATTAACAAGCAGGTTCTTTGCTAAGGCTTCTGTCACAATGAGCATGAATAAAACACGGTCCTTTCCTCAAATTGCTCACAGACCAAGGAGGTAGACAGATTTAAAAATACATGATTCTGATACAACATGTTCAATGCTTCTGGAGATATGTAAGCTGAATACAGGTGAAACAATACCTAACTTCACCATGAGGAAAGAGAAAATTTTTTTAAGGGAAGGATTACTTTTAGCTAGGTTTTGAAGAATGAGAGAGCAAAGAAATGATGGAATGTGAAGACTCTGATAAAAAATTCTGAGAAAGTTTTTTTTTTTCTTTAGAACTTAAGGGTAAAGACTATCTAAACATTGACATTTGGGGAGCTTTTGTTTTGCCACTCAAAATCATGAAGCTTGTTCTCCATTAATCAATGTTTTTCTCTCTATATATTTTTGGTTTTAAAGACAAAGCCACAGACAGATTGTTTCAGTTAGTCACATTTCCATGTGATGATTACTTCCTCCCAAATCTGGACGTTGTGATTTAAAGTGACAGTCAAACTTGACATTTGTGTCCCTCTGCTTATTTTGTTTTCACAACATCGTTTTGTACATTATGAGATGTAAATATGATTTCTCAACCAGATATCATTTATCTTGTCCTAAATAAATAACTGCTCAAACAAAATAATACAATCAAGATTCTTTAAAACAGACCATCAAAACATCACTCATACTAGACAAAAGGGGAAAAAAGAAATGTAAAGATACACGTGGTAGAATCAATTGTATTAGAGCATGAAAATGTTGATCTTGTCTATTTATATCTGTGTATTCAAGAACTGGAAGTTTTTCTTAGAGATAAACAAAACATTTCAATGTTTAAAATGTCTTAATGAATAACATAATCCTCTCTGGAGGGAAAAAGCAACTGTGGCTAGTACTAATAATAGTTCCATTATGTCATGCGAGGTATTAGCATATTTACTTAATATTTTGTTCAAAGAGTCAGAGTTTGTTTTTTATTTTAAGGCAGAGTTGATTATGGTACTATATATTTGTTAAAATTCACAGGATTGCACTTACCATATGTCAACTTGAAAAAAAATAAAATTTAAAAAAGTTTTTAGGAAAGAAAGGAGATGAGAGGGGGAAAAGGAAGAAAACACACTTTCAGTTTTATCATTTGGAAGATATTAGATGTTGGGTTCTTCCCCTGACGCTACTCTGGAGTCTTTTCCAAAAGGCAAAGGCTTGGTACATTTTACACAGAAAAATTAAAATCGATCACCCACGCAGCCAAGCCAAGAATGAAGAAACTTGGGATTTGATAAGAAGGAAAGGGATCCAAGACAGGAAATTGACTTGGTCAGACGTGTGGAAAATCAAGGCAACCCACAAGGGGGACCCAACAATGAAGGTCCCCCTAAGACGGCCTTGCTGCTGCACCCCACCGCACCCCTGCCCTCTCCAGCTGGGAGGATTTATTTCAGAGGAGCGGTGCCAGCGCCTCGCAAGGGAAACACGGTTGGAGCACGTTTTACCAAGCCATGCTACAAAAGAGGCACAGGTGGCATGCTGGACGCTCTTCCTCAGAATGGAGAGAGGAGCCAGCCACAGCCAGTGCCCTTGATCCTGAGCTAAGGAAACTCAACTCCACCAAACAGAAATCTCAGCTCTAGAGCCAAAAAAAGGAAAACACAGTTAAGAAGTCTTTTATCCTTCGAAAACAATTGAAGCTGTGTCTTTTCCTGTCTCCTGTTACCAAAACATGTTGAGAGGCAACGTTTATTAAGAAGATGGTCATTAGAGATGGCCTAAAGATGATGGGACTGAAAGTGTTAGAAGGGGTATGTAAGTGGATTACCATCATTGGACAGAAGCCAGTGTCAGATCAAAACTGCGTGAGGATTAGCTAAAGAGGATATGGAGGAGACTAATGTGCTCCATAAACTGCCCCACGCCGGCATGTCTGTTAGCGGGACCGTCAATTCAGGCTTTAAATTGATTCTTGTAGGAAGTTTTATAGTTTTACATGAAAAGGAAGAAAGCTAAGTTTAGTCAATTCTCCAAAAAGAAAATAATAAATTGTGGCATATTCAAATCCTAGCTCTACCACATATGAGCCCTGTGACAGTGGGTAGGTTGCGTCTTTGTGCCTTAGTTTCTCCATCTGTAAAAAGGGAGCACATGTCAGGACCTATTTCAACAGTTGTCTTAAGTGAGTTAAGCACAGGCAAGGCATTTGGAATAGTGAGCGGCACACAGTAAGTGGTGCGTGAATGTTAGTCGAGATCGTCACCGTGTAATAAACATTCCAGACCAGAGCTGGTTCTGGTATGCCAGCACCGGGTAGGTACTGAAATAAGACGGCAACTCTACCAGAGTCTGTTCACCAAGCAAAGAAGCTCTTTTATAACATTCTTCGGGTTTTCCTGTTGAGCCATTGGCCACAACTTCCTTTGGTTCTTTCTGGGTTACTAGGCATGTTTTCCTAGACCCCAACACCAGTTTTCCTAGTTCCCCAGGCCCATATTATCAGAATAACAGTGCAGTGGAGTAAACCCTTGCTGGTAGCTGGGCAACTTAGAATGTCGTCATCACTTCTTTGTTGATTCACCTGTCAAAGTCTCCTCCTCTTTCGCGACTAGCGATTCCTCTCACCACAGAAGACTGGATAACAATGATGATAGTTGGTCACTCTATTACATTTTAGGTGATTTATTTTATTTTTAATTGGCATGTCTTTGTCACTGAGATAAAATGTTGGAGGCCTTTCATGATCTATTATGCTTCTCCGAATGCCTTGGGTGGTCTGTGCCTAGATAACCCCGTGCTGGCTCCTCCATCCTATCTGTGAAGGCAAACTCTCACCTCTTCTATGCTCCCTTGATCTCCCGTGATTTCCTCCTGAGAGTGAATGGCCCCTCTCTTTCCCTGGGTCTTAGCTCAAGCTCTCAGCTGCCTCCATGGCCCTGGTGCATTGCGTCCTCACTTCTCCGTCTCCTTCCTGCCATCTTTCAGCGGCCACCTGTGTTTAGGCTCTTCTTGGCTCTCCTTTGACTGACGTTTCTTAAATCTTAATGTACACCAGGATGACTTGCTACGCTGTTTAAATGTAGCCTCTGATTCGGGCCATGTTTCTAAGAAGCTCTCAGGTAATGCAAAAGCTGCTATTCCCCATCACACTTTTTGTAGCTATTGTTTATGAGACAGTCTCACTCCCTTACCTGTGGTAGAGTTCCCTGGAATCATCATAGCTCACAGCAACCTCAAGCTTCTGGGTTCATGTGATCCTCCTGCCTCAACCTCCCAAGAAGCTGGGACTACCGGCACCAGCCACTACCCTCAGAAGTTTTTCTATTTTTGGTAGTGACAGGGTCTCACTGTTGCTCAGGCTGGTCTCTAGCTCCTGAGTTCAAGTGATCCACCTGCCACCCAGAGTGCTGTGATAACAGGTGTGAGCCACCAGCCCATGCTTTGAAGAGCGAGACACCTGGTCTTCTAAAGCAAGCCTGGGACTCCAGATGTTTTTCTTTTTAACCCAATTTTCAGATTAATGTTCCTGAGCTCTGCTCTGTTCTTCCTTGCTAAAATATCATGGCTTACTTCATTCAGTAGTAAATTAAATCTCTTCACAATGTAACTGCATTCTGTTTTCACCTTAACTCTCACAATCCCTAGCCTACAATCTACCCTATTTACCCAGCCTACATTTAATTTAATTAGTTACTATAAAGATGCATTTTTCACATTATTTTTTTAAATTATGATTTCAGATTAATATGAAGGCACATACGATTAGGTTACATCCTTTGCATTTGTTAGGAAAAGTCTGAATTGTATTTGAGTCCTTCACCCAGGAAGAGTGCCATACACCCCTACATTGTGTCACTTAGGCTGGAATTTACTGCAGCCCTTTCCCCACTACTCCCCCTTCTTGAATTTAATTGTTTTTCCCTCTCTTGTGGGTCTACAGTTGTTCATCAACTGGTTTCAAATAGTCTTGACTACATAGGATGCTCCTTTATTTATTTATTTTTTTGGACAGAATTTTACTTTGTCACCCTCGTAGAGTGCTATGGCATCATAGCTCACAGCAACCTCAAACTCTTGGGTTCCAGTGATTCTCTTGCCTCAGCTACCTAGTAGCTGGGACTACAGGCTGTTTTCCCATTCTTGAGATACTTTACTTAAGGAGAATGTTCTTCAATTTTTCTGCCTTCATGCTTTGCTTGAAATGCCATCTCTCCCCTTTTTATTTCTGTTGCTTAAAATCTTATAAATCTATAAAGACCTAACATAAATACCACTTAATCTGCAGAACATTTCTATTTCCTTGAAATTCATCCTCTCCCTTAAGTAAGGTGCTCTGTTTACATAATGGTGACATTCACTCTGCCTTGAACTTTATAAATCTGCCACCTCTTCCATAAGACCAAAAGCCCCTCGAGAGGATGCTTCAAAGTAGTAAAGAATTTTGTATAAGAAACAAGCGGAAGCCTTCCACTAATTATTCAAATTCATACAGGCTGAAAATAGGAAACAAATTCAAAAAAGTCTTGATAGCTTCACATAGCATCAAAGTATTAGCCGTTATTGATGGTGATTAGGGCTTTGGGGACACACCTCTCAGTTTTCATTCATTTGCCTGCGCTCACTGAATGCTGCCTCTGGGTATGACCCCAGGCTGAGGGCTGCGGCAGGACCCACGGAATTAAGCCAGCAGCCCAAAAGTCCTCACCATCTGGATGGGGAGATGGCACAGGGACCCACTGAGGGCTTCCACCGCCAGTCACAGGGTCCTGGAGTGGAGGAGTCATGAGTCTGGTCTGTGACATAATTGTTAAGTTCCGAAAGCTTATGGCTCTGGGGAGAACATATGTATTACACAAACACCGTGGGGATTTGTCTAGAAATGCTGCGCTTTCAGTGTAATTCCCAGACTCTGCACTTGATCGCCTCCCTTCCAGTGTTTATAGCCACCACCTGTGCTTTCATTAGCCGCTCTAGTGTCCATGTCTGAAGCTGACGCTGTTTGAAAGTGCTTCAAAGGAAAACAGGGAGTTTCTCTCACAACTTACGCTTTCCATTCATTCACGAATGATTCTGATTCATAAGTATCAGATACATTCATAAAAATCAGATACATTTGTTGCTTTTTTGAGGAGGAAAATCCTTAGGTTCTGGGATCAGAAAGTGTCGACATAGTGTCCCTAAAGCTTATTGATGAGATTAAAAGTGCCAATTAGTCAGTTCTTCTACCTCTCCTAAGAAATTTCTTCTGAGAAATTATGTTGTCAAAAAGCCAGAATAGGTGATTCCAAAAGCTTCTTCTTTATAATCTGGAAATTAGAGAACTTTACAATTCGAAAGAGTTTTAGACGCTGCCCGGTCCGTTTTTCCTCAATGAGCAAATTGTCACCTATGGTCACGTAGTTGCTTAGAGGCAGAGCAAAGCCTTAAACTTCAGTTGCCTGAGTGTGAGGCCAAGCGGCTAAGTGAAAACTCTGTCTCACCGCTGTGATTCATATCCATCTTCCCTCTGCAGGTGCCAGCTACTGTCGGTCTGGGGCTTTCTGTCTTATCACATTAAATGTTCACGGCATTATCCCAATTGCAAGAGGCAGGTGTCATCCCACATTTACAGGTGAGAAATTTTGACTCTGAGAGGGGAAGTCACTGGTCTAAGAGTGTGTATAGTGTGTAGATCGTGCTTCATGCCCCTGAATCCTTTCTCAAGGGAAAACTTTACCTACTGGCCAACAGCAGGCAGCCCTGCCAGCTGGTGGTGGGAGAAGGAGAACAGGAAACAGTCCTTCTCCTCAGGTGAAAAGGAAACGGATATTCTATTCCACCATGCGGTTACCAGCTCTTTTTCTGTTCTTGTGTCTGAATCTTATTGTTTAGTTATCCCGGATTCCATGAAGCTTCCCCAGCCCCGAGGCCTCCTGGCTCACATCCTCTCTCTGCGGTGGCATCCACTCTTGGGGTTCCGTTGTCCTCCAACCTCAAGCATGTGCCATGCTGTCTTCCAGCCCCAGCCCGTCTCCCCAGCTTCACTCGCTCACCGATAATTGTCCCCTGTGCCTGCACCAACAGTACAGGTTTCAAGGTTCAAAAAACGGGACTTGTGTCTTTCCCTCACTACCTCCCTTTAGAATTCCCATTTTCTTCCTATTTCTAATATTCTTTCTTTCTTCAGTATCTTATTCATATTCTTTCCATAACCTTTCTAAGTCAACTCAAATCTGTCCTACCACGTCCCTGGAGTCTTCCTTCATTTCATTTACTTACTGAAGAAGCATGTAGTGAGCACCTGCTGTGTGAGAAGGAAGCCGACAAGACAGTGTGCGCCACCGGGAGCTTCCAGGCTGGTGGGAGCCGTAGGGAAGTAGCTGAGCATGGTTACTTGTGACTGCTGAGAACGGAACTTAAGGTAGATACTTCCAAGTCCTCTGCATTGCCTTCCACCCAGAAGGATTTAACAACCTCAAATTGGGTATTTTTTCCTAACTGCTATAAGGGTTTGTTAATGTACATTTACAGCTTGTTCCTGTGAGTACCACTGTCAGTACTCTGGGGTCTTTGTTGCCTGGGACACTTCGTAGGTCACTAATCACCAAGTGGCCAATTCTGGGTGAGAAGAGTTCTTGGAGAAGTTCTGTGTGGATGTCAAGCACGCCTGGGTGGAGTACCAGGCAGCTGCTTCTTTGGGGGCTGACTGGGTGGCACTGGCAGGAATTCCATTTCCCTGGAGCTTAAAAGAAATACACATGATGCTCTTTAATGTGCATCCAGCTAAAAGCTGGCTGGGGAACAAATGACAGCCAGATAGCTTGCACGGCCGTAGCTGTACATCTTCCCTCTGAAGACTGTGTTTGTAGCTATTCCCTCCAAAACACCATATTATAAACCTGATGAGGGTGTTCAGTGGTTTGGGGTGTATAGGAAAGCATAATAGTAGAAACGTTTTAGATCAGCTATTCCTGTTCTTAATATTAAGGTAATTTTGGTGTCTGCCTAAGCGTCTTATTAAGAGATGGAATGTGATGGATTTTTTAGTCGGTCTGAGATAGCGTCAATAGCTGAGAGTTACACACCTCACTGTTCACTGGTCAAATGCACTGACTCCGTCTCCCCAACACTCGCGCTCACACAGCTCTCCCCGGGTGCACAGGCACACACTTTCAGGCATCGTCCTCCAAGGCAATCAAGGCCCATCAAGGGTCCTCCCTACATGTGATTTATTTTCTGCTTTTAAGTTCCATTAAGGACCATTTGAGAGTGACTATTTCATAATGGCTCACACTTGATAAAAACAGTTCAAGAGCAATTTATATGCCTAAAACTAACGTACAAAAAAAAAAAAAAAGATTGTGTGAGGAGCAAACCAAAATAGTTTAAAAAGAAGTTTCTGATTCAAGTAGAAATTAAACAACTCCATTGTTTTTAAAGTTAAATTTAAAAATTTATGAAATAATGGAATTTTGAAATAACAAATGAGGAAAATACAGCAGCAACATTATTTCTTAACATTTAATGTATTTTCTATCAGTTTGTTTTTGTTCCTTTATGTTAACATTTACTAAATTTTTGTATGAGCTGGGAAAAATATTTTGTGTTCAGATAATTTCTACTTTCCTCTATCACTTAATGCTAAATTTAGTATTCTTAACATACTCTGATGCTCCAAGAAAGCATATGAAAAAGAACATAATTGTACAGTTTCAAAAATCTCGAACTTTCCTCTTTTGATTTGGCTTGATAAAAATAAAACTTTTAGATTTGATTTCTCTTGACCCCACCTTCTAGAAACACAGCGATCTTTTGAGTTTCGTGTTATAGATTGCAAATGATTTTCCTATTCTTCGGTTTACACAGCGAGTTGAAATAAACACTATAGTTATGTAACTAACATGGCATAAAATGATTTCTAGACATCCCTTTTTATCTCTGTTTTATGGCCACCAAAAGCTAATTTAGGACTCACCATAAGAAAAGGAATTTTGCTTTTAAGCATAGTTTCTTCTCTGCTAATTTTATTTAAGACTGGTAAGGCTTAATTGTTCTGCCTCCGAAAAACCAGAGCCCTGTCTATAAGGCCAGAAATAGCCCATCCTCAGACAGACGTGAAGCCCAGTTGACCAGAGGCTTCCTGCCTAGCGCCCTCCTGTAGGGAAGCAGAATGAAGTGGTCTTTCCACCAACCTCCACAAACTCATGGAGCAGGGGCTGCAGGGAAAAACCACCACCAGACATTAAGTGCCACCATTCAGAAGGCTCTATCCAGCCAGTTAGGCAATGTTAAATGTGTTCCAATTTCCAGCATTATTTAGAGAACAAGTAAAGGTTAAGGGACTGTAGAAATGCCATCTAATCTGGGAACTTCACAAGCATGGTTTCTTATGAAAATTTAAAAGAAGATCGCAGTGAGGAAACTTCAGGAGAGCTGAACCTTTGGTGAATTCCTGTTTGGTGAATTCAAAGAAGGTCTATTGTCAGTGACCCAAGAATTCCATCCAAGTGGCAGAAAGCTCATGGGAGATTTGGAATGAGGAGCCAGTGAAGGGGGAGCGTCCCCCTACACCTTTCTCACTGATGTGGCCTGGGTGCAAGGTGGACGTGGGAGGAGGCTCCCACTAACGTCAGACCCTTCACTAGCTCCGCAGAGAGGCCCAAATCAGCCCTCTACTGAGACAGGAGGCGGGTGGGAAAGCAAAATCATCCAGGGTCCCTAAAGTCCTCAGCCAAGAGAGTCCGTTAAAGACTTCCAGGCACTGCGGTGGCTCTCTCTGTGCCAGGCCCCCAGTAACGCCTGTGATGCTCCTGGCGTCATCCCCGCATCTCTGTGAGGAGCAGACTAGCTTCCACGTTCAGTTACAAAGCCTCCGAGCACTTAAACACCTTGCTCACCGTCACCAGCCCGGCCAGCCTCTCCACCCTGACGCTCTGCTGCTGGGTCTGCCATTTGCCGAAATTTCCTGATGCCCTTCAGAACTCGTGCCGTGGACCTGTCACTCTTAGCACAGCCCCAGCTGCTGGGTGAAGTCTTCATTTTCATTCTTCCACCCCTATTTCCTCCCAAAGATTTTCTTGATGCTTCAGTTTTATATAGATAAGGAAAAATGAGGTTTTTTTTTTTTTTTTAAAGAGAAAGTTGGAATGAAGCAAACAAGAGGGAATGCCTGAAAAAGTACTCATCCTAGGGTAGAGAAGAACGAAGAGAAAAATCCCAGCTCTCATGACAGCAAAACTTTGGCTAGCATGCAAAGCCTGAGAAGGAGGCAGGCAGATGGCTTTTAATCCCTTAGTCATAAATCATATTGGGACCTCATTCTTTAATGTTTATTTGTTGGGGATAAATACGTCTGTGGGACTGGTTTCATTATAACCAGTTGCCTTCAATGCTGTTTATTTGTTTACTTACAGTCTTCTGATTTGTGATTGAACATTTAAAAATAAATTTATTGGTTGCATTCAGAAGGTACCCCGCTTCCTGTAACATTACCCTCTTGGCTCCCACTAGAACTTTCTTTCTATGTCCTTAGGTTTTCTGTTCTCACCTCGAATACCAATGCTTTCTTACCTTTATTTTCTCCTTTTTGTGCAAACACACGCTCAGAACTGGACATTTGCCTGGCGGGAAAAACGTAGTGAGTCCAAGATTTTTCTGACAATGAATCAAGTTCCGGCTCCACTTTAATTTGTGTGTAGAATGCAAACATCTTTCTCATTTGATAAGACTCGCCCACTGTGCTCTTCCACAGTAAGGGCCAGAGATAAAGATGTACCCGAATCTTTGAGCCAGAGGTGTAAAGGCATTTTACACGCATTCACAATGCCCCTCATGCCTAAATTATTCTGACTCATACAATAAATACAAAGAACCGGAGAAAAAGCCAAGAGTTACGTTTAAAGCAGAGAAAAAGCTCATGACTTCAAATAGTAAAATTGCTTTTAAATGTGTCACATAACAGAGCTCCTGTTCTCCCAGAACAGAAACCATGATAGGAGATAAGAGCCGGCTCCACACTGGTTTGAATACTTTTCAAGCAATTAGAAAATTGTAAATGGGGAGAGGGCAATTCCGTTTGGACTGACAAATTTTAAGAGGGCCCACGATTGTGACTTCATCCTAATGACTAAGTCTTCCATAAATAAGGTGGTTCCCAATTTTTACAAATTTATATTTGTTTTAACAGAAGTTGTCCTGTTCTCTGGATGATGATAGAGTTACTTAAACTAGACTTAACTCAGCTAGGTCCTGAGAGAAAAGGCTTCAATATTCATTTTAGCCCTAAGACTAAACACATGGTACATGGGAAGTAACTTCGAAGAATTTTTTCTTGTTCTATGTACTTTTTTGTTTTTCTATTCACATTATTTATTAGACCTAGATTATAAAAATTAGATTATAAGACATGAAGCTGTTGATGTCAATGGCACATGCACCTGCTGTATTGATATTTTTCAATAATGATTTATTAAATTATATTCTTATGTAGCTATATTTTTAAAATTTGCAAACATCTAAGGATAACATCTGCAAGAAACTGGAAAAAACATTAAGATACCACTTCATACACTATGGTCTGCAATAATGATTTTAGTTCAATTTTGTCCCCTCTCGTGTGCCAACAAAGACTGATTTATAAAGCATGTCCCCCAATCCAGAACCAGATAATACTGGAGATAATTACTGTGCCTGGTTACAGTTTAAGAGCAATTTCCTGAGGCGCCACTTGTAAAAGAGAAAGAACATACATTGGAATGAGCGCTGGTCAGCCACCTACTAAAAGAAAAATAAGGAGCTGGGCCACAGCCTGTTTTCCAGCATTAGTTTGAGTAACAATCACGTCATCACTGATGAACCGGCAGAATCTTCCATGATATTACTTTGCTATATGGAGACACAAACTCTTTTTAAGCTTTTCAGGCGCATAGAAAAACCAAATTAATCATAGTACAATTTTACACAATTTATTTACAGTTGTGATAAGTGCTTTATCATCTGAAAGCAGGAGTTATTAAATTAGAATTTGGACCTCTTCTGGAAATCAAACTATATTTTTATTTCAGGTAAGAAAAGAATCAGTAGCTGTATTAACAAGCCTCTTACTATATTTATATTGAAAACCGCAAGGACATTGTTTTATGTTTTCTTTAAAGGAAACCCACGATTTGTTAAACAATATTTGAACCTAAGAAAAAATTGGCCTAAGATAAAATGGTGATAGGTACAATTAATCTACCTTTAGAAAACTATTGTTGTTCAGTGTTTACAATTTTTAGGTCCTCTAAATTTATACTTACTATAAAAATGATGATTTCTTTCTTATGAATTTTGACGAAATCAATGAAAGCTTGAGCAAACCTTTGGCAAATTAAAATAAAGACCAAGGAACTAATTCAGGTCATAGCTTGGGTTAAAAAAAATCCATGTCTTACCTATATAGCTGTGAGTTATGTGTTTGTGTAAATTATCAGTTTTCGTTATTTGGCAATACACGCCTGCAGAAAAATGGAAATTTTAAAAGCTAGATGATTTAGAAACCCCCTAGATATTTGGTAAGGAGAATGTACTACCTTAATACAGTGGGCTTTAAAAACAGAAGTTTTTCCCCTGCTTTAGCTTTAAGAAATAAAAGAGACAGACAGTTTTTTCTTATCTAAATCTTTATTAAAAGAAAAACCAAATAGATTTAAAACAATGGGTAACCACAAATTTCATTAAATATTAAACATTTTAATTATCAAAGATATTTAGACAATATTTGCTTAAATTTCTGCACAGCAGAAGCACCTTGATTACAGAGCTCAGACTGTCACGTGCTCATGTGAGTTTATTTTTGGCATTAAAAGTATCTAAAGTCACACACAAAAGCCGTAATAGATAAACTGACAGTAAGTTATTTTTGATTGATTCTCAAATGTTTACAAATTATCATTATGTGATTGACACTCCCTTAAGGTGAAGACTTTTACAGATTCTTTCTGTACTGCTTAGCAACGCAGTGAATTAATTTCCTTAAAAGTTAATAGTACTACTAAAATTATTTAGAACTGAGTTAGAAATTGTTTCTGTTTCTGTTAGCATGATCGAATTAAAATATTATAAGTAAACTGATTAATAACAAAAGTTTAAAAGTGAAATGACATAGATGTTAGGAAAAATAAATGATTATTTAAAATGTGGCCGTGCAGTACTTGACGTTTCCCTTTGTAAGTCCTAGAAGTTTCCCTTTGCAATCTGAGAAGTGCAGTATCATATTGACTGTATTTTTCAAAGGTCTACTATAGAAAAGATCACACATTTAAAGTTCCCTTTTAGTTAAAAACAAAACAAAGAAATCCTACAAGTGCCCTTTATTTTTTTTCCTTGCGTCTAGTGCACATTCAAGAACATCCACTAGGCGCAAGGGAGATTGTTCAGCTGCCCAACGTTCTGGGCAGCAGTGAGGACTCAAACACACTGACGACAAATGGTTTCCAACCAGCGAGCTAAGAGGATACTCGTTTTATCACTAAACATTGCAGGTTTTCAACTTTCTTTAAAAAACAGTGTTTGTAAACTTGCCCACAAAAGTTGGGACATATCAAACAGCCCATAAGGCACCTTGTCAGAGGACGAAGTAGTGGAGGCTGCGTGATTGGCAATTTGTCTCGCAGGAAACATTCTGTCCTTACAGAGAGCAAACAGGAGCCGGGCGGTCCTTCTGCTGATTTATGGTCACACAAGAGTGCTAAAAGCTTTAACGTTTTTAATCTCACCGTGTTTACCAATTTTCCCTACAGAAGATGTCTTTTCCTTGTAATTTAAAAAATATATTAGGAGCTATCAATTTCAATAACGTATCATTGTTCAATCTACTATTTAAAAGAATATGAGCACATTCATTAGTATTTTCAAAACATCCAAGCCACTCTATTAAAAATGAATTACAAAACGAAAGATCTTAGTATAAAAATGTTTCGTGTTTTCATGTTATTAACAATTCCCTTGCGACTTCCGATGGCTTCACATAGTACAGTATAAGCTTTGGTATAAAGCATGCAAACACAAGCCAACAAGGTCGTGCACACAGCGCTGGGGAGATGCACAGACAGCAGGTGGGGAGAGAGTGACACACCGCTGCACGGTGACCAGTTTGCTCTTCTACTTGTTCTTAGTTTGTGTGTTTTGATCCTGGAAAATCTTCAGCAGAGATTGATTCACGTAATAGGGTCTTGCAGTAGAACCATCGTTTCTTTCTAAATCGTCCACTAGGAGGAAGAATGGCACAGAATAAATATTAAAGCAAAACTGTAGGAGAAGTAACAGCGCCACCTGCTGCTTACTTGCTTTACAGCAGTTCAGAATATTTGCTTAAACAGCAGAGCTTGGCATCAACATCATTGTAAACATAGTCATGAGAAAACAGCCCTTGTGATTTTTATCAGAAAGATACTATCTCATTTCTGCGTAACAGGTCAGAGTCTGCCAACATTGCATGCCCCTCAGTTCTGTGACTGAGAAAATAACTTTTACTTTCTTTTTTCTCAATGTAGTAAATTACGGTAAGTGTTCAAAATGGATATTATTTTGCTGTCAACAATTTAGATAGTACAGCCTTGAAAAATAAGACTTGTGAAATTTTATAGTGTTTCAAATCCATGAACTGCAAGTTTTGAGGATCACTCCCCTGCTTTTTCACAGCTATTAGTTTAATTGCTTTGTAAGAAAATGGCTTCTATATTTCTTCTCAAAAACAATGTTCAATTTTGCTTTATGTATTTCAGTTACACCAATAAGTAATAATGGAGACTATTTTTCTCACTAGAAATACCATAATATAAATAGGCAACTAATTTTTTACATTATTAGTTTATATTTTATTCAAGTGATTTTCCAACTTATATGTGCATCAGAATGAAATAGAGAAATTTATAATAATTCACATGGTGGCCCAAACCCAAACACAATATATCATGATCTCTTGGCTGGGGAAGCCATGGGCATCTATTAAATATATTTATTTCAAGTTCTCATGTAGAGGTCACTATTTTACTAGTTGTGACCCCTGTATTGTTGAATAAAATAATAATAATATTGTTGGAAAAAAGATGTCATCATTCTTCTCTGCTTTGTGCTTCAAGAAGAATGAGAAAGGAGATTCTTGGCACTCTTTGCCAGGACGTGAATCCAAGTGACACTTTTGACTGCAATAATCTCAAGAAAGTAATCTAAGAACAAATTGGTCGTCATTACAAGGACCAATATTTTGAAAATCTTTTCTGCTCATTGGCTTATGCTATAAACCCGACATGGAGTTAGTCTAAATCTAGGTTCCCACACTTCAAGATAGTTCAATAAATTAGTGTATATATATATATCATATATATACACACACATATATATACATACATATATATATTTCACTTTGCAACATGGTAATACATTTCTAACTTTTCTTGCATGAATGGATCATATTCAGATCAACACCCTAGATCAACATGTCTCTTTCTATTAATACATAAATAATCCTTATACACGAGCTTAGTGTAAAAGCTGAAAGGAGGGGAACTGACTCAATGCTGTTTTCAGGCTTCATTTTTACATTGTCAGACATATACACATTTGTACACTGGGATAGGCAAGGTCTGTGAGTGTCTGATTCACACTTTGCTCCACCCCTGTGGCCAGCAGAGGTGGAGGGTGATGAAAACTTTCCTCCTAAGACCTATGCCCTAGAGGAAGATATTTGATAACCCAAGTCTGCCCCTTGTAAAGATACCAGAAGAGGTACCTAACAGAGGGCCAACAGAATTTTTTTTTAATGTAAAATCTGAAAATTTCTTTTCTTTTTCCTCACTGTAAGTTAAGCTAAAATTAAACCTTTTATAGAACAAAGTCACATAATCTCTTTAGTCTAGAAATACAAATATGCCCATGAAAAGATGTAATCACTCATCTGAAACAAATTCATACTGATATTCTCAATGGTAGCAAAAGGAAATTTGGGTTAGAGACAGAAGGCATGAGTTATGTGGCAATTCAAATTTTTTGTTCAGAATATTTTTGTGGTGGCCAGCGATTCATATTATTGGAAGTGACATTCCAGAACTCACATTTGACCTCAATATAAATATAATCTCACTTAAACAGTAATTTTTACCCAGTAATGCTCTCTGTAGAACTTGTGTAACATTAACATACATCTGTTTCTTATGCACTTGACTCCTTGAAATATACTTACTAAAGAACCATTGATATGAGTTTAATCACAGTTTAGAGGGTTGTCCACCAGCTTCAACAGTATAAATATAACCATAGCACCATATTTACAAATTTAGTACCATATGCTGGCTAACTATAAATCAATATTTTTATGGCTAATTGATTACACGTTTATAGTGTTTTCAAAAATTGCCTGAACATCCTTTACAAATATACAGTTATAAAAAGAAAGGCTATCAAAGTGCTGTGACACAAATAGCACACTGAGTTATAAAAGTTATTAAAACATTTTCGGCTATAGATTTTAAAAAATGTTTGACATTTACACGTTGCTCTTCAGCTGGGACCATAGTCTAAAAATCAACAGAAGCTCCTGCCACCAGATTCCTGACACTGCTGGTGGGAGCAGGTGCTGACCTTTTAGAAATAAGCACAGAAATTTCACATCACTGGAAAGCAATAAAGTTACAATCGACCTAATTTACAAAACTTCTACTTAAAAGTGAGCTATACTGTTAGGAGCTTTTTCTACTCTTTCTGCTTCTGGGGAACTAGTTGCTTCTTGATGAGAATTCCGTGGAGTTTAGGGGCTATGAAGTAGGGTTTTTCTGTAGATCCGTCATTTCTTTCCAGATCTTCACCTTGTACGTGCAGCAGCCAAAGTGGGCAAAGGCGGCCAGCAGCGGCGGAATAAGTGTACACGTTTTTATAAATTGGAGCGTCGACAGGGAAAAATCAGAGAAATCAGCGTTAGAAAGTCATATATAACAGCAATCTGAGCAGTGAAGTTGCAGATGCTGGGCAAAGGCAAGAAGACCTACCTCTGTCAGGAGGCCCTGAAACTTCCTAAATCCTCCCACTCCCAAGGAGCATTATTTGGATAGTGTAAAAGTTAGCCATCACATACCAACAGGGGTCAGGGCAACCCCACCGATTTTTTTCTTTCTTTTTTTATTGTTTTCTTTAATGTTAGGTTATGGGTGGGGTTGGTCTCTCACCCCTTCCCTTCCCTTGGGATGTGATTAACAATCTCTTCCTGTCCTTTCAAAGGGGTTATCATTAAATCCTGTGACTATTCATTTCAGAAAGATATAAATTGCCACGTCCTTGGGAATGAAGCTGCATCAAGAGCGTATTAATCCTGCAGGAAATGTGGAATAATACATGAATTTCAGAGTTTCAACTTGGTTTTACCAGCAGTCCACACCCTAACGTCACAGGTGAAGGACTCGAGCCCAGAGATGTAAAGTGACTCTGCTCGTGTCAGAAGCTCCAAGGCAATCAGGACGAGCCTTTCCACACGCAGTCCAGTTTTCATCCTCCTCAACCAGAAGCCGACCTGTTCTAAAGCCCTACGGTCTATGCAAAAGTTAGTATCAGAATATCCATGTTTTCTGACTTCTGTAATATGTGAATTTGCCTCCTGCTTTGCTGGGGCTCTTATTCAAATGATGGCATGTTCCCCGAGCACCCTCCTGCGGGAGGATCCCCAGACTTAAGCTGAAAGCAAGACGTTTCCATGGAATTCAGTTTCCTGCACTTACACGTTATTCATGGTACCTACTCTCCTTTGGGAACGGCTGGGTCATCGGTTTAGTAGATTTTTACATCAGACCTCACAGTTCCTCATACACAACATGAATAGCTAAGAAGAGAATACAATGGACGCTGAAGATTTTTGTTCTCTGTCCTTACCCCTATCTCTGCACAGTAAGGCCCCCACCTTTGTCTGCAGCTTCACTTTCCATGGTTTCAGTAAGCTGAGGCCAACCACTGTTCGAAAACATGAAATAAAATACCCCGGAAATAAAACAATTCCCAAGCTTCAAACTGTGCACTGCTCTTAGTACATGGTGAAATTTCCTGCCATCCCCAGCGCCCCACCCAGGCCATGAGCTGTCCCTCTGTTCAGGGTCTTCACGACCTCTGCGTTACCTGCCCCTTATCCACTTAGTCCATCTCAGGGGGACTGTCTTGGAATTGCAGAACCTGTGTTCAGGGAACCCTAATTTTACTTCATAATGACTCCAAAGCACAAGAGTAGGGCTGCTGGCAATTTGGATATACCAGGAAAAGCCTTAAAGTGTCTCCTTTAAGTAGAAAGGTGAACATTCTTGAATTAATAAGGAAAATGAGCTAATATTAAAATGCTGTTTTATACAGTAAGAATGGATCCATTAATCTGTGAAACTGTGAGGAAGAAAAAGGAAATTTGTGCTAGTTTTGCTGTTACACCTCAAACTGCTGAAGTTTAGACTACGGGGCATGGTAAGTGCTCAGCTAAGATGGAAAAGGTATTACATTTGCAGCTGGAAGCCACGGGAAGAAGTGTGTTCCAGTTGACGCAATGGGGTTTGGCACTATGTGAGGTTCCATGCCTGCTTTGGGGGTCTTGGAAAGTATCTCCCACAAATAAGGGGGGTTGGTTCCCAGTCACGCGCTGTGTCTGATCATCGTCACCCTGAAGGTACTGGTAGGGAGCCTGGTCCGGATCACATTAATAACCATCTTGTTTTTCCCACCCTGCGGAAACATTTGTGCACTGTTTCTACCAATGAACAATTTACTAATAATTGGCATTTTAATAAGTATCAGTTTTCTGGCAGCCCAGATAATACGTATAAAAAGATATATAAATAAATAAAATAAAAAAATAAAGTGTAACAGTCAGGTATTTTGTAGAATGTCCCTCAACTTAGACTTTTCTGATGTTTTCTCATGATCAGACTAAGTTTGTAGACACTGGGAAAGAACTGCATCATTCAAGTGGTTCGTATTATCAACGTGATTAATATCGAATAGGGCACTTGACTATGTGCTCAAGGTGACATCTGCTAGATTTCTCTACTGTAAAGTTACTAGTTTTCATTTTCACACTCTACTAATTTTGGTTTTGGGAAATGCAGGACTTACAAGATGAGTTGGGAAATGCTTCATCCTTCTCTGTTCTGCAAAATATTGTGTGAATTTGATACTATTGCTTCATTAAATGTGCTAGAATTTACCAATAAAATCTTTGCCAGGAGCTTCATTTTTGGAAAATTTTTAAGTGTAATTCAATTTTTAAAATAGACATATAACTATTCATGTTATCTATTTCCTCTTGAGTGAGTTTCTGTACATTTTTCTCTCAGGGAATTGATCAATTTTATATAAAGTTGTTGAAATCATGGGCATGAAAAAAAGATATATAAACAAAATTAAAAGTATAGTTTTCTGCAATCACAATTTGGCTTGGGGTGTCATTTAAGAACATTTTTCGAGGTATAATGTTGCCCAAAATAACATCTGGGGAGTGAAGAGAAATGAAATGTGATTTCCCTTGTTCTTTATTATCAAAGACAAGAGTTTCTGAAAGGGAACTGTTCATGTCAACACACAATGTATTGAATAAAGCTGATATTGTACCCTGTTTTCAAGGAGTTGGCAAATGGTTAATAAATGTGGAAAGCATTTCTCACCGCTTCAATGCAAAATCCACTGCCAAGTCTCTGCACCACCTCCCTCCCACCACCAAGTCTCTACACTCCCTCCTTCCCACCACCAAGTATCCACACTCCCTCCTTCCCACCAAGTATCCACACTCCCTCCTTCCCACCAAGTATCCACACTCCTTCCTTCCCACCACCAAGTCTCAAACCACCTCCCTCCCACCACCAAGTATCCACACTCCCTCCTTCCTACCCCCAAGTCTCCGCACTACCTCCCTCCCAGCCTTTTTCCTCCATCCCACACCGGAAACGGAGTTTGGCATTTCATAGATGGCTTTTCCTAGCAAACTATTAAGTCACTAGGAATAGATTAAACATCCCTATTCCATTTCTAGCCAGAGGAAGAGCTAACTAGCATAGAAACTGATTTTTTGGGTCCAGTTATCAAAATTTGATTTGAATGTGTTGAGAAAGGAAACAAAAATAAGATCCAACTATTGTCCAGGAGCTTTATCTTTGAATGTCTCTCCCTGTAGTTACTACCTCCTTTCCTGACCCCAGTGTGAAGTTAGTATTATGGGTGATTTTAGAAAAAAACTGTTAGTTTTATAGAAGAAGATTGCTCAGTAATGCCCTGTAAGAGAATAAGATTTCTTTCTTTCTCTTAAAGATGTGCCAGAGAAATCATCTGCCAGGCTGTGTAGTCACACAGCTAACAAGTGATGTTCTCTTATCCGTTCTTTTATCTCTACCTCCGTTCAGTTTGCTGCAGAGATGGCCGTGAAGGTGAGGGCCTAACGCAGCCCTGCGGGGCACTGAGTTCTGCAGGGCTTTCAGATGAGGCGCTACTGCAAAACATCCTGCGTGCTTGGCAGCAGCGTATGCCACGTGGGGCTTAGCGGGCAAGTCAGTAGGAGAGCCCTGAAGACCACCTCCGCTCGGTGCATCTACACCGGTCCAGCTGCTTTCCAGACACGCACTTCTCTGAATCCTACCCACTTGTCATCATCATGTCACATACTGTAAATGGGCCCTGTGTCTTTGAAACCACTGCCAACTTTGCTTTATCAGAATCTTTAAATTCTGTCCTCAAAGAACTCTAAAACCAGGGTTCTAAGATTCAGTGACAGCCTCGGTTCTATTAACAAAGCACAAGAGGAGCCAATTATTATCAGACATTTGAAAACATTAAGAAATGAAAAAAATAATTCCATGCCAGCACCATGCCAGGAAGCCCGAGGTTCATTTCAATAGCCGACTCTTCTGGGCTTTGTGAACTCCATTCTCTCAGTTATTAAGTGTTTTATTGCTGTCGTTTTTTGTTTTTTTGGTAATTTTGTATTTTTCCCTAAGCTTTTTTGAAGTATAGTGTTTTTCTTCAACTTTATTGAGGGATAATTAACAACTAAAAATTACATATATTTACGGTGTACAATATTTGATCTATGCAGATGATATGAAACGACTGAAATCCAGCTATTTAACATTCTCATCCCTTACAGAGTTGTCTTTGTGTGTGTGCTAAGAATACTTAAGACCCACTGTCTTTGTAGATGTCAGGTAAATGATATAATATTAACTGTGACCACCAAGCGGTGAATTAGGTTTCCATAGTTTATTTGTCCTGTATAATTGAAAGCTGACACCCTCTGACTACCTCCTCATTTCCCTAGCCCCGCCATCCCTGGTCGCCCCCTTCTGCTGTTTCTATGAGTTTGACTTTTTTAGGTTCCACATCAAGTGAGATTGGGAAGTGTTTACCTCTCTTTGTTTATCTTATTTCTCAGCAGGTAAGGTTCAAAGAGCGTCTACTAAACACTGTCTCCTTTCAGATAAACACTGTGTTGTGGTTGAGCCCGGGAGGAAGCTGGTCTTCACCTTCTCCTCTTTGTTACCCGTGGGGGGGACACACACACACTGACTACTCACAGAAGCAGACAAAGATGGTCTCCACACACATCGCATAGACACTGAAGAACCCGTGTGCGATCAGGTAAGATCCCAAAATGACAGTCTGCAAATGGATGGAGGAGAGAGACAACATGTCATCGTGACCAGAACGATAACGAGGCTGTAAATGAGAACCACGACGAGGAAGCTCTGAAATGCTCCATGTTGGAACGGATTTCGATATAGAGACCAGAAACTTCAATGGTAGAGCTTTTGTGGGCTTTGTACTGAGATTTAAACAAAATGTATTCAATGACTTGGCCATTTTCTTAACTCCAGCCCCATGGCCTATCAAAAATATTCCAGTTTAAAAAACAAATCCCACTTTTAAGATGCTGTACACATAAAGAGTAAAGCATTCAGGGTTAAGAGCACATGTGGCCTGAATTTTAATCCCAGCTCAGGCATTCAGCAAGTTAATTGACCTCTCTGTGCCACTTATGTAAAACAGGCATAAAGGAGGGCAGGGTGTGAGGAATGAAGGCTTTCTGACACCTGCACTCAGCCAGTTACTATGCAGTGACAGATACCACAGGGCTCCACCCTATCCCACCCAGCGGCCTCATCATCCCCAGCTGCTGGAAACGCAGGCTGGCTGCTTCCCTCACTGGGCCTCACCCTCAAGGCAGGGAACTGTCTCACCCAAGGTTACAGCCCCATCCAGGGGTTGCTCATAGCCAACAGCTGCCTGATGCAGTATCCAAGGGCCCCGCCCCTTTGCCAGAACTTTCCATAATTCTGAACTACAGCACAGAGCAGCCTTTCCTGCTGCCCTGACCTGCCCTCCTCACTCCCTTACAAGTGTATCTTAGAGGGAACTTCCTGACAAACCTTTTGCCCGGAGTCCTCTGCTGGATTGTTTCCAAGGAACCCAATCTCTGAAGTGAAATGGGAGTTGGCCTCAATAAGACCAATAATGTTAGTTATCATTATCATTTCTCCTGTTCCTTTTTGTTTTACATTTTGCTATCTCTGATAAATCATAGAATCAACAATACCCAGCTGCTGTGGACTGAACTGTATATCCCCCAAAATTCTTAAGTTGAACCTCTAGTCCCCAGTATGACTTGAAGGTGAGGACCTTGGGAGGTAATTACGTCCCAAGAGTGAAAGAATTGCCCTTACATCTCTGAGTACAGGAAGGTGTCTCTCTGCACACCGGGAGGAGGCACCTCATCGGGAACCAAATTGGTCAGTGCCTTGACCTTGGACTTCTCAGCCTTCAGAACTGTGGGGGAACAAATTTCTGTTGTTTAAGCCTCCTAGTCTATGGTCTCTTTGTTAGAGCAGCCCAAACTGTCTCAGGTATCAGTTCTTACCAGCAAAGGTACCCAGTAGTAATTTAAAGATCTTGGTCCCTCTACAATCATTGGCATTCTCTGTGTGAAGAACAGGAAGCCCAGAACACCTGTTCATACATCGAAAAGGCAGAACACGCATATCACACACTTGCAGAGGAATGTAGCTTTTTGTACTAAAGCAGTTTTCCCACCACCTTTTAAACTGTGTGTTGTTGTCATCAGTACTCACCTATACTCCCAGCAACTAGAATCTTCCCCAGGAACAGTACGAAGAATGTAACTTCATCCGTGACAGCGACTCTGAGTATCAGAAAGGAAAGAAATTTTCATCTTATGTTTACAACATACTTGTTACTTGAAATTTATGGCAGTCGATATCGATGGGTACATTCTGATGTGTTTTTGCTGAAATTTTATTTGGCAACTGTTTTGCAAGAAAGGAAGGTGGAACCAGGCAGGGAGTTTTGACTTACTGTTAGCAAAGTACAGAGATGGCACTGCAGGGCTGTTGGTGCCCTGCAAGGGTGGGGTCAGCCCATGTTTCTTAAATTTGAGGCTTAAAGACACCCTGAACCCTGAGGATGCTACATTTGTTCTCTGATTTTATTCACTGGGATTTCATCAATTGGAAGGAGGAAATGGCCAGGGAAAAGATGATAATGTGGTTCATGTGGGGAGTTCCTTAACTAGAGGGAATAATAAAAATGAATAAATGCCAGTGGATATCAAGATATAAATGGACGGTGAAAGCAAAAATTCTAAGCTATGAAAATAAATTAATGGTGTGAGAGAGAAGATTTAAGTCTATCATACTAAAAGACAAATATTCACGTCCAATAATGCCACCAACACTTCAAGTAACATATGAAGGATGTAATGCCCCAGGTTCACCAAATTATTCATTGCGTTTTTCAACCTGATTACTTACTTTAAAATGTTTCTCATCAGCAGATTGAAAGCATCTCTTGTTGACATACAGAAGTTTTTGCCATATATTGCAATCTAAGGAAGACAATCCATATTATTCTGGTATCAATAACATACCGTAAGAAGACTAACGGGAAATCCAATGGCAGGAAAATAATCAGCTAAATTCCTATTATTCATATAGCTAGCCCATTTCTCTTTCTGGCATTTGGGTTTGTGGGAGGCCTGGGTCCTATGTGTCCTCAACCCCGCACAACTCTCAGGGTCATTTACAGGAAGGTCCTTGGGTGACCATAAGCGCTGGGGGATAAGACAGCCACAACCAGAGGCAAGTCGTGTTCTCAAATCCCAAGTGATGGCTTCTGTCTTTGAAATGTTTTGGCTAGAGTTTGTAACTGAATGGGTTAAATATCATAGTCTCTACATCACAAATTACTCGTAAGGAAACCCAATGCTTTTCCCTACACTTGACTGATTAAAAGACTCAATGTTATACTCTCACCAGAAGCAAATTCATGACTATTTCACTTTGCAGACCCTGTGTCACTGTGATAACGAGCAATTGTCATAAGGTTGCTCTTTAGTGTCTAAATTGTATAAGAATTATATTTTTTGATCCCTTATTTAAAAAGAAATCTATTTAGAAGTCTCTATATTCCCATAGAAAATATGTGAAAATTTTGTCAAGCATATCCAGTGCCCCATGTTTCAACACAAGATTTATAAAAAGAGTTAGACCCTTACTTAAAGTTATGTAAATTTCAGAATTAGAAAGATATTTTATTCTCAGAGGGAAACAGACTGTATAAATCTTTCCTCCTGCTCAACCATATCAAAGGAACACAGAACCATTTTCAATGTAGCACACTTTCAGATTTCCAAGACCAATCTTTTTCCTCTTAAAAAAGATATCATAGGTAACAATGGAGTATAGTCAAGATACCACGGCAACTAGAGGAGCATAGCCCTAAATCTTGCACTGGATTCACATGTCTTCGTATCAGCAAGGTGATAAATTCAACTGCATGATGTAAAAGTGCTTTAAAGAAGGCGATGAAGACATGGCATTTGGGTTTGCAAAGGAGCAGCTCGGTAAACAAAAATATCATCTACTCACCATAATATAGGCATTTCTGTTTAAAAACTTTACTACTTTATCCAAACACCAGAAACAGCATTTCAGGCAGCGTTGTAGCAATTTAAAAAACTTGTTGTGAGCATCTATATAAAGGAGAGATTTAAATCTATTAAAAATTTACAGCTGAATCCTATGAATCAAAAGAAATATAATGCTTAAAATGTTTAAAATGGGCTTTAAATGTTTTTATCCTGATAAAATAGACCTAATATAAAATTTACCATTTTAACCATTTGTAAGCATACAATTCAATGGCATTGAGGACATTTGCAATATAGGTCAACCATCACCAATGTTTCCAGAATTTTTTGTAATGTCAAACAGAAATTCTGTACCCTTTCAACAATAATTCCTCATTCTCCTTCCCCTAACTCTAGTAACTGCTATTATACATTCTGTCTATATGAATTTGCCTTTTTTAGGTATCTCGTATAAGAGGAATCACACAATATTTGCCCTTTTGTTTATTGTTTATTTCCCTTACCATATAGGTAACATTCAACATTCACCATCTTATCCCTTTTTAAGTCTGAATTGTATTCCATTATATGTAAATATATAATCTTATGTATCCATTTGTTTATGAGAATTTGGGTTGCTTCCACATTTTGGCTACTGTAAATAATGCTGCTGAGAACATTTGTGGGCAAGTATCTGCACCCCTGCTCTCATTCCTTTAAATAGAAGTGAAATTTCTGAATCACACAGAAATTCTATTTTTGCTTTCCACAGTGGCTACACTATTTTACATTTGCACCAGCAATACAGAAGAGATACAATTTCTCAATATCCTCACCATCACTTGTTCTTTTCTTTTCTGTCTTTGCATTTCATTTGTTTTTTGATTTGCATTTCCCTAGTAACTAGTGACATTGAGCTTCTTTTCATGTTCTTATTGGCCATTTGTATATCATATTTGAATAAATGTCTATTCAAGTTATTTGCTTATTTCTGAACTGTTACTTATTTTTTTTTTTTTTGCTCTTGAGTCATAGAAGTTCTTTATATACTCAGGATAGTAATCCCTTATTGGTATATGATTTGCAAATATTTCCTTCTTTATGTGGGCCATCTTTTCACTCCTTCAATAGTGTCCTTTGAAACACAAATGTTTTTCATTTTGATGAAGTCTAATTTATTCTTTATATTCTTAACCTATGCTTTTCATGTGATATCCAAGAAGTCAACACCAAATACAATGTCATGAAAATTTCCTCCTTTGTTTCTACTAAGTGTTTTATGGCCTTAACTCTTATGTTTAGGTATCTGGTCCATTTTGACTTAATTTTTATGTATGGTATAACATAAGAATCCAACTTCATTATTTTGCATGTGAATATCTAGTTTTCCCAGCACCATCAGTTGAAAAGACTGACCTTTCCCCAATTGAATGGTTTCATATGAGGTTTTATTTCTTGCATATTATTCTTTTCCAAGTCTATGTCTGTCCTTATGCCAGTGCCACACTGTTTTGATTACTGCAGCTTTGTGATAAGTTCTGAAATCAAGAAGTATGAGTACTCCAACTTTGTTGTTCTTTCTCAAGGTTGTTGGCCTATTAATCAAAATCTTTTAAGGTACACCTTAAGAAGAGTTTATGTGTTTGTAAAATATATGTGCCATCCATTGATGAAGACTTCTGCCAGTGACATCCATGTTTATATTTTAAGCATATCTTGACCTGTGTTCTGGACATCGAACTGCCCACCTGACATCTCTACAATGTTTCTCAATAACAACATGGTCAAAACAGATTCTCAATCTCCTTTTTGAAATTCATTTCTCCTGCCTTCCATATTTTGTAAGTAGAATCACACACATTTTCTCGCTTTTCCTCACCACCATTTATCCACTCTTTCAGCAAGTTCTGCTGAAGTTTCCATTAGAACATATCCCAGACCTGTCCCCTTCCATCCTTGCTGCCCTAGTCCCAGGTACAGCCATGGAGTCTCTCCCATCCCCCTGCCCCAATCTATCCTCTTTACAGAAGTCAGAGTATTTGAGATAAATTTTGGAATCTTACGTTTAAGACGGCGGTCCATATATTCTAGGAACATTTTAAATATTTGAATTGTTGCAAGAATTAAAGAACCAAACGCTAGGGATCCTGTGTGATACCTGGGCAAAAATGAAATGAGAATAAAAATGAACATATCTTTACCATCACCTGAAAGGATGCTAGTTGAGCGGCTTTCACAGGTAAAAGGGACCAAAGGAGGATTAAATGAGAAATAGCTTTTGTACACTTTCACCCAGACTAATAAAGGGTCTCCAGAGAGGATTTTAAACCATATACGACTGTCTTGCCTTTCATCAACATAAAGACTTCCCAACAGCCTGTCTTCATAAAACGTGATCTTTAAGCTGAGCACTGAAAATCCAGAGCCAAGTTAATCCTTGCTCTTTCATTTGGCGTTCTCTCCTTCCTCCCCTCTCCTGACCACTAGCGTCTAGGAGTTTGGCCTGGGTAAAAATTGTAAGACTATGGCTGCAAAACCAGACAGAACCAGTGGATGTCCATAAATTTTGGAACATACCTTTAACCTCACTTGTATCTTGACCCTTGAATTAAGGGTCCAAGACTGGATTACAAGCACCCTGAAGGTAAGTGAGCAGACAGGTGTACGGTTCAACAAAGAGCTTACCGTATGGCTCGTCCAAATGCAGTAAAAAGCGGATGAGGTGGGATGTCCTTGGGTTTGTTCATGGCCCAGTAGTAAGAGGCAAAGGCACCAGCAAGGGAACACTGACCCAAAGCAATGACAAAGTTTACAAGCCAGAGGAGGACAAACAGGTTGTATGCATGGAAGGTGGGGATGTATCGATGGTACAAGGTCTTTCCACCATAGGATACAAAGTTACACAGAGCCCCAGGGCAGGCTTTGGCAATGTCAGATGTCTTAAAAATCTGTACTCAGAAAAAAAAAAAGCCACAAGAATATAATATTAAATATCATTCCAAGATTGTGCCTCCCTGCCTTTTCCTCTGTTTTAGCCTCCCATTTGCATGTCCTGTTTTTCCTGAATTAGCTTCTGCTGTTACTCTATTTTCTATCAGCTCACTTTATATAATTCTTTAACAAGCTTTCGAAAGTATCTTACTTTCCATTATATGCTCATCACTCTTCATACACTAAAATTTCACACTTACTAGAGTTGTTGCTGACCATACCTACTTCTTGGGTTTACGACAGGACAGTCAAGCTCAAGAAATAGCTACAGTGCTGTCTTTCCACTCTGCCACTGTGTGCAGTGCCCTCCTGACCCCCCTCCCATACGGTACCCAGGGACCCCCATCCGGGCTCAGAGCTGCAGTCTCTGCTTCAGGATTACCCAAAACAACTGCGAGCGCCAACCTAGTAGAATCTGCCCCGGAGTAAGTTTCTCTCACTTACCTCTGGGTCACAGGTTTTATTTTCATGTTGACAGTGCCCCTCAGGGTCTGTGACTTTGTACACAGGTATCCCTGATGTGGCCAAGAAGCTGAATAAGCTCTATTAAGGACAAACTATGCTGGCAGGTTGAAAATAAATGGACTAGGAAATAATTCAGATAACTCAAAATGGCCGAGCATTGTGGTGGGCGCCTGTAGTCCCAGCTACTTGGGAGGTGGAGGCAGGAGCCTCACTCGAGCCTAGGAATTGGAGGTTGCTGTGAGCTGTGATGTCACAGCTCTCTATCCAGGGTGACAGCTTGAGGTTCTGTCTCAAAAAAACAAACAAACAAACAAACAAAAAAAACAGATAACTCAAAAGTCCATGGAGAGATTAACTTCAAAAAGCTTCTAATATTTTAATATTATTCATCCATTTTCAAGCCTAAATTAATGCAATGTGGGCCAGCTGCACTGAGTGAGCCCTTTAAAACTATATCCATAGGGGCAGCACCTGTGGCTCAAAGGAGTAGGGCGCTGGCTCCATATGCCAGAGATGGCGGGTTCAAACCCGGCCCCAGCCAAAAACAGCAAACAAAAAACTATATACATAGGCGCCTCCTTGCTAAAGAGAAGCATTGTAAGAGAAGACAAAATGAAACAGATCTACCCTAGGACCTATGAGAGGGGAAATGCAGTCGGTAGACTGGAACCTTCTTTAGGGCTTGGAAAAAAAAATACCTGTTTTTCTTTAGGATGTTCTTAATCTTTCCAGGGATGGAAAATGCTGGTTCCTGAGCAGTAATGTGACTCTGAGGTTTAAAGAGGTCAGTTACGGAAGGATACATCGCCGTCACCACCCAGTAGGAAATGCAGATTGAGAGCAAAGTGAAAGTTAAAAGCGGATAAATTAACGTACTGGGGATGTATCCAATGGCTCTGGAATAAAGAAATGGTTGAAATTCAAAATCATGTTCGAATCAGAGCTGTACCTTCCCAATTAAAATTTTAATCTGTTAGAGCTAGAAATAAGCCTTGGACTGAATTAATTCTAAGAGCAGTGATAACAACCATTGAATCTTTTCTTTTTTTTTTTTTTTTTGAGATTATTCTGGTTTATTTTTAGTTTTTCTATTTTTATTTTTATTTATTCATGGAAACTGGGGGATTTTTACAGCGCTCACATTTGATTCCTGCTCAAAGTCCCCCCAATTCTCCTCTCTTTGGTTCTTTCTGTCTGACATATGAAAACCTGATACATCAGAATCATGAGATTGCTTCCTTTTGTTTAATTGTTATACTTTTAAAATTGAATACACCCTTAAAAACCATGTGCTAACTGTTAAATGCCTCCCTGATTCGGGAATCCCTTCTTCCACTGTTCTCAAAATGTGTTTACTAATTATGAGAACTTAGTTTCACCTGACACAGCTTATCCCATTTTCTTAACAAAACACTTGAAAATTCTTCTTAATCTGTCTGCTTGTAACTTGTATCCACTAACTTCTGGGGAAGAGATGGCCATTTTACCATCTTTCCCACCTAGTAACCCTTCGGGTAACTCCTTAATCTTTTTTCCTCCTGGATAATAATTTCTTTGATTATTTCTTTATAGGACAGGGCTTGTGGAATACACACCACCCTAGCTGCACTATTCCTAACTACTTCTTTTAATGATTTTTTCAGCATATGACGCTAGATTAAGCAGTGTTTGCTACAGCTTCTGAAGTAAGAGAAAGCTTTGACCACTGCTAGTGCACAGACACTCATGGGTTACCTTCCTTGCCTGGCTATTTGAGCTGTGCTGTCTCCCCTTTCTCCACACACTGCTGTTACGTGGATTATTGAGTGTCCTGGGGTTTACCCCATATTCTCACACAGTTACCACTGTACCCTGAGCAAACTCTCAAGCTGCTGTAGTTGTACTGATTGGTCTTTTAACACACACATGCACACTTAGGGGCGTGACAAGTAGTGCAAGTTACAGTGAGCTGCACAATATCATACTATTTAAGAAATGAATCCAGCAAATCAGTCATTTTCAGTGGCTAATGACAGGGCTTCAGTCATTGTAGGGACAAGAGAGATTTTTAACAAACTGCTTAACCATTTAAACCACTGGCTTCAGGTGGCTCTAATATTATAGTAATAATATGGTAATTTTGTTAAAATAATCCTTAAATACTATTAAAAGTAATTTGGGTCTTGGTTATTAACAACTTAATTTCCATCATTCTAAATAGAGTCTGGCTGTTGGCTTCATAACAAGACGCTTTCCTTGTTTCTTCCAGGCATGGTTAAGAAGTTCAGAGTATTATCCTCAAGTGATAGTTTGGAATAGTTTGGAAACTATAGGTGTTATTACCTACCAGCATGAATTTTATGAAAGACTTAGTGTTTACTTTATAACTTTTTAAAAAGAAAAATGGCTCTGGGTATAAAATGTTCCAGAATTGTGAGCTTTAGGTATAAAATGTATAGTCTGATGCTGCAAAATAGATTTTCCCATTAGAAATTTTTTTCTCTCATACAAAAGTGGTAATAGCACATAATTTGACTTTATCGAATTATGGTGATTGAAAGTTATGTAAGTGATCACAACTATTATATTAACACATGACTCAATATAGAAATAATATAATCTATAATATAGTTAACTTACATAGCCCTTTACCACTTACTTTAATGTATATAATTTTCCTAACACACATTTGGTGTTCAAAAAATGCAAATACATAAACTAGACAGGTTTTATCCTTATTTTACCCTGTGATAACTGATGCTGAGGGTATTAACAGGCTTATTAGCAACTTGAACTTGAATAAGTCTTCTTGAGTGGGAAATAGTTTTAACAAGTCTTTGTTTTAAAAGGGAAAATAGTCCGGGACGTCTATGCAATGGATGGTGATTGATTTTTACTGATCGATATATATTATCCAAGTTTCTGCATTAAGGGCCTTACTTGCTCCCTTCTTTTAGCAGGAAAATGGCGATACGGATTCGATTCCGGAGGAAGACCAGCAAGATGATGACAATTGCTTCAAGGATGGAGAGTGTTATCACTTTGAACAGGGGAAAAAATTAATCAGTCCCTAATACCAATCAATACATAGAAACAAACTTCCTCTGCGAAAGTTAGAACTGAACTTTATTATCGTTTCTCCCAATTCAGACACTTCATAATTTAAGCAGTACAACCTCTTCAAAAATGCCAATTTTAGAAATTCACTTTCAAAACCTCCAAGAAACGCTGAGAAATATAGACCAAAACCCTTAGCAAGAGCTTGGACGTCTCAACTGGACAGGCTTCATTTAATCTGTAAAAACATTTCACACCACTTATAGAAATTAGACAATAGACATGGAAGGAAGAAAGGGCTGCCTGCCTGTTCACGATGCCCCTTACCTGTCTTTTCTGATTAACAGGACAAGCTCTTGGCTGCCCTATTTTTATTTTGTGACTCCACCCACCACAGTCACCACCACTGATGGAATCATGGTATAAATCCAACCCCACTTAGCCAATGAAAGTCCTTAAAGGAATCTAATTTAGTTGTTTTTAGTTGTTGTTGTTTTCTGTTTTTTGGTATTTTTGAGAAAAGTTCTCCCTCTGACACCCAGCCTGAAGTGTAATAGCACCATCATAACTCACTGCAACCTCAAACACCTAGGTTAAAGTGATCCTCCTGCCTCAGCCTCCCTGGTAGCTGGAACAACAGGTAAACACCACCATACCTGGTTATTATTATTTTTTTTTTAACTTTTTTGTAGAGATGAATCTCAATATTATTCAGGCTGGTTTTAAACTCCTGGCCTCAAGTGATCTTCCCTCCTTGGCCTCCGAAAGTGCTAGGATTACAGGCATGAGCTACTGTGCCTAACCCCTAGTTTGGTTTTGAATCAATGTTTATAAACCTTGAAATGATGGTTACACAGAGTATGTCAAAACCATGTGAATGTGAAGTTAGTGAATCTGCAAAGAAAGAATAAAGTGTATGTGTATAAAGAGACTGCATGAAGAGGAAATCTTGAGTCCTTTTAGATTTTTTGTTTCTTGGATCCAGGTAAACTTGAAAGTGAAGTTGCCTTTCTGTTTCTTTGAAATTTATGAGACACTGGGTGGCACCTGTGGCTCAAAGGAGTAGGGTGCAGGCCCCATATGCTGGAGGTGGTGGGTTCAAACCCAGCCCCAGCCTTAAAAAAAAAAAAGAAATTGATGAGACACCTCTATATTTTTATAGTAAACATCCCCTGCTCTGCCCTTAGCCTGCTCTGATTTTCTTTTTTCTTCAGCTAGCTTGAATTAGGTTTTTTTTTTTAATTTGAAGCCAAATAGTATCAATTGTTATACTCCCTCAATTTCTTTTATTTCAGATTACTATAAAGGTACATGTAATTAGCTTATATTGTTTGCATTTGTTAAGTAAAACCCAAGTCGTAGCTGAATCCTTTACCAAGGAGGTGTGCACCATACCTACCCCTCCATGGTTGGATTTAGGTGAGAGCTTCCCAAACCTCTTCCTTCCTCCCCACCGCCTTCCTTCTTTTCTCCTCTCCCCCCCCCTTCTTGAATTTAACTGTGTTTTTGTCTCATGTGGGCAGGTAGTTGTTCATCTACTACCTTTATATTAATATTGAGCACATGAGATGCTTGGTTTTCCATTCTTGTGATACTTCACTTAGGACAGTGCTCCCCAAATCCATCCAGGCAAATACGAAAGTACATGAACAAAGATACATTTAGGTGCACAAACGCTATTGTGTTACAATTGTCCACAATATTCAGCACATGGTGCCTTGTACAGGTTTGTAGCCTTGGAGCGATTGGGTGTACGATTGTACACATGGTGCGTTGTACAGGTTTGTAGCCTTGGAGCAATTGGGTGTACAATCACACACATGGTGTGTTGTACAGGTTTGTAGCCTTGAGCAATTGGGTGTATGATCGTACACATGACATGTTGTACAGGTTTGTAGCCTTAGAGCGATTGGGTGTACGATCGTATAGTCGGCTGTGCCATTGAGGTTTGGGTGTGCTCTATTATGTTCACACAAGGTGAACAGCTCGTGATTGTTCTCTATACCCCTGTTTTGTTTGAATAAGAGCAAATAATAGAAATACATATGATGCTCTATACAGCGAGTAGTATAACTGTGACTTAACAAAGGAAGAGGTACTGGCAGCTGGGGACTAAAGACATATACCCAAGGTCATAAAGTTAGTTAATAGCAGAGATGGGAATAGAGACAACTTCTAACATAATCTAGATGCAAAAAGTTATAATTTATGGATTTCTAACTCTGCTTATTCTCTGTGTTTCTATCAATGAGTGTAATTTTACATATACCCCCTTAGCTCTGACACCTCAAATTTTGTTCAAACACAGAGCAAGTACCCAATTAATGTCTGATTAATATGTCATAAAAGCTGAGGCCTATTTGAGAAGTGACTGGTATTTCTAGACTTGAAATTTTTAAAAAGGTTTGTGTTTTCCTAAAAGTACATCTCTGAAGTGTTCCAATGACAGAGTTTGTTCATCTCAATGGCTTTTGTGTAGAAGGGTCTTACAAGACAGTAAAAGGTGACCACAGAACCCATCACTGAGATCCATTCAGGAGGAAAACTAGAGGTTTCCAAACGTAATGGGTGAATTTTGTCACCTTTAAAAACTGTAGATAAGAGTAAGTAAGTTGCTAGGGATGTGGACTCACTCAAATTTGGGAAAAAGTGACGAGGATGCAATTCCCAAGATGCTTGATTTTAGTAGTCAATTTTGACTATACATGAACTAGTTCTCCTGCAGCCAATTTGAAAAAATAATGTAAGTGAAGTGTACTAGTCTGCACAAGGGCTAGGGAAGGGAAGCCAAAGAAAAAGACTTTAGCATTTTGAGCCAATATCATTCAAGGAAAAGAGAAAAACTAAATCTGGCAGACAAAAGGAGTCTGGTGGGGACGTCTGTGCTGCACAGAGAGATCATCAAGGTTGGCATCAGCCTGAAGAAATCGTCCCCAAGAATGTGCAAGCCCCTTTGCTTAAAAAGCTTCTGATTGGGAAACTTGCTCCCTGTATACCTGGACCTCAGGACAGCAGTGTTCTAGAAGGGATATGTCTACATTTTGGTCACAAGGAGAGTATCCTCATGGTATAAAAAAATAAAATGACAGTCTGGTGACATAACACGAACTTGTCTTTGAAAGCCTGAGAATTCTTGAATAAAGCAGCAAAATCAAATTTTCAAACATATGGAATGGGACCCATGTCTACCATCATGGTGCCTCACCAGGATGTTGGCCCCACCTGAGGTTCTTTCTGGGCTCCTCCCAAGCTCCCTTGAATATATCTCACCTGGCTCTTTTACTTCAACAATATAAAGATGATTTTTTTTTTTAAGCAACATGTAATTAAAGTTGATTTAAACCTTTAAAATCTTGTGGTCTATGTACACCATGGAATATTACGCAGCCTTAAAGAAAGATGGAGACTTTACCACTTTCATGTTTACACGGATGGAGCTGGAACATATTCTTCTTAGCAAAGTATCTCAAGAATGGAAGAAAAAGTATCCAATGTACTCAGCCCTACAATGAAACTAATTTGTTAGTTTCCCAATCACAAACCCAATCACAGCACAAGAATATGGGGAAAGGGGCAAAGGAGGGGAGTGGAGGGGAGAGGATGGGAGGAGGGAAGGTAATTGATGAGTCCACACCTATGGTGCATGTTAGAAGGGTACAGATGAAACTTACTAAATGTAGAATATAAATGTCTGAACACAATAAAAAAGTGCCACAAAGGCTATGTTAACCTGTTCGATGATAATATTTCAAATTGTATATAAAACCATCACATTGTAGCCCATGATTGCATTATTATACACAGCTATGATTTAATAATTAAAAAAATGAAAAAAAAGAACACAAATCTGCCAAGTGCAAGGAATATTATAATAAAGCCATCTCTGAAATCATTTTGCTTTAAAAATGTTAATATTATCTCAACAGATGCGAGGTCTGAGAGTTAAGTACGTGCATTTGCACTGTGCAAACTCAGTAAGGTTTCATAACCTCGGTATGTCAATGTCTCACAGCTGTATCTGTGTCAATGTGTGGCGGTATCTTGCGGTGTTCTGTGTTTTTGTGTGCCATCTTGAGAATGTCGGAGCTTGAATTAGAGCAATGAACAAATATTAGATTTCTTGTTAAACCTGGTAATATAAGCGAAGTGCATTAGTCTGCATTAGGGCTAGAAATGGTACATGTTAATCCAGGTTTATAGGGATAACGCCATGAAGAAAACAGCAGTGTACAAATGGATTAAATGGATCTTTCTGAGGGGAGAGAAAGTGTCGCTGATGAAGAGAGGTCAGGGTGGTCAGTGATGAGCAGAACTGATAAAAACATGGCAAAAATTTGTCAAAGTATGCAACAAAATCATAAGCTGACTGTGAGAAGCACAGAAGACCAAGTACATGTTGATAGAGAAACAAGAAAATCTTAAGTAAAAATCTCGACATGAGAAAAGTGTGGCTCTTGCACCACGACAATGTGCCAGCTCACACAGCACTGTCTGTGGGGGAGTTTTTACCCAGGAAACAAATGACTGTGTTGGAACACCTCCCCACTCACCTGATCTGCCCCCAGTGACTTTTTTTCTTTACCCAAACATGAAGGAAATATTGAAAGGAAAACATTTTGATGACATTCAGGATACCAAGTGTAATATGATATTGGCTCTGATGGCCATTTCAGAAAAAGAGTTCCAAAACTGCTTTGAAGGGGGAACCAGGCACTGGTTCCCAAGGGGACCACTTAGAAGGTGCCCATAGTGATATTCAGCAATGAGGTACAGTTTTTCTAAGATAACTTCACAAACTTAACAGACTTCATACAATAATTTGAATAGACACTTCAAAAAATGTAAATTTATTTTCAGTTATAATTTCTATAAGAGTTAAAATGTTTCATTAGGAAAAAATGTTGCTTCTTACTTTTTTTTCCTTGTAAAAGACAAATTTGAAAAGTCAAGCATTTGTATCTTTGTAAATTTCCTTCTTAGACATCAGGTTAATGTCTATAAATTTTCACAACCAAATCATTTTAGGTTGAAGGCAAATGGCTTGAGATCCTTGTAAAGTAATCTTTTCTTAGATTATACAATATATTTATGACACTTAGAGGACTGTAGACTTATTATCTTTGTGGCATATGATAATTAACAGTTTCCACCAATCCAAGCTTTCCTTCAGACAAAAATATACTTTCTTACCACCAAAATTTTAATAAAACCAGTTTTTAAAATCTACTCACTAAGTGTGAACCATGTTTGTTTCAGCTGAAAGTACAGTGTTATATCAGTCTGAATCCCGATGTCATATATAGTTAACGGAGAATTTGGATTTTTCTGAAGAGTGTCGTATTCCTTATAACAGTGCCATGTTCCTTGAAAAAAAAAAAAAAGAAAAACAGACTAATACAAAATATTTTTTCTGAAATTGAAGCTATTTGCTTATCATACATGGCTACATGAAACTGATCATTATGGTCATTTCTACAAAGGCAAGATACAGATTTACACTGTAAATATTTTGTTTGGACCTAATAGTCTAAATTACTGCATTTGACATAATATTTTCAGTATTTGTCTGAATGATTGTAGCAACGTCTGGCTCTAAGGTTCCTTTGACTAGAAAGAATTTTAAAGTCCATCAGTAAGAACTGGTTAAATACATTATGGTATATTTATATGGTAAACAAATGTGCTAAAATCTGGGAGATTTATACCCAATAGCAAGTATTTATTTATTTATTTATATTTATTTATGTATTGATACAGAGTCAAGCTGTCACCGTGGGTACAGTGCTGTGGTGCCACAGCTCACAGCAACCTCAAACCTTTGGGCTTAAGCAATTCTCTTGTCTCAGTTTCCCAAGTATCTGGGACTACAGGCACCCACCCTAAATAACTCCCAGCTATTTTTTGTTTGTAGTTGTCATTGTTGTTTGGCAGGCCTGGGCTGGATTCAAACCCACCAGCTCCGGTGTACTTAGGTAGCACTTTAGCCACTGAGCTACAGGCACTGAGCCCCCAATAGCAATTTATTATCTACTGGCTTATTTATTTATCTTTGCTGTTCTATAAATTTTGAGACTATTTTAATAGATGCATACAAATTAGAAATGGAATTCAATCCTTTCCATCCTGATTAATAATTTTTATTCTAAAATCTATTTTGTCTGGTATTATGGCTTCTGCAGTTTTCTTTAGTTAATGATTTCTAGTATATTTTTAACCATACCTTCATTTTTTTCTTTTACTATTTTTAGAAAAAGTAAGAGACCCCCCCCCAAATAAATAAATAAATAAAAAGAGAGAGGGTCTCATCATGTTGTCCAGGCTGGTCTTGAACTTCTGGCTTCAAATGATTCTCTCTCCTCAGCCTCCAGAAGTGCTAGGATTGCAGACCTGAGCCACTTATATTCCATTTTTTCTTCTCTACCAGTTTGGGGCTATCTACTCTGGTTTTGTAATGGGTTACCCTGATTTGTTTTGTAATGGGTTACCCTGATTTATATTAAGTACACAAATTTGCTATTTGTGTACTTAATAATCAAGTTTAAAATATTTTAACAAAGAAATAGAAGGACTACTTTTTTTTTTTTTTTTTGAGAGACAGTCTTGTTCTCTCCCCCCAACTGGAGGCAGTGGCGTCATCCTGGCTCATTGTAACCTTCAACTTCTGAATTCAAGAGATCATCCTTCCTCAGCCTCCCTAGTACAAGGCTTCCAAGAGTGGATTCCAGGTGTGAGCCACATCACCTGGCCCGAGTTCACTCAATAATCACCCTACACTGATTACTGTTCAATAATTTGGTTAACGTATACTTTTAATCTAAAATTTGGACGTTGTTATTATTTTATACAGGCGAAGTTGATTTAGCTTTGCCTACATATCTACTAATTGATTTTCTTTCACCATCCTTTTCTTACATGTCCTGTGTTTTTTATGGCATCACTTTCCTCCTGCTCCTCCCAACTGAGTTCAATCCATCAGCAGCTGCAGCTGGTTGTACGGTAACAACACGCATGGCCATTGTCATTGCCACAGCCCCAGTCTGCGCCTCCCTTGCTCAGCACATGGATTCCCATGATGGCCTCCTCACGGGTCCTGTCGCTCCGACGTGGCCCGCCGTGGGCTACGCAGACAGGAGAATCATCATGTCACCGACCTCTCCCACTCAGAATCCAGCAGTGCCTGCCCACGTCACGCACAGTGAGCGCCGGGGGGTTACAATGTTCCACAAGCCTCTGGAAAATTCCCACGACCTTGTCTGCTATTTTCTCCTTTCCCCAGTCTACCCATCCACACCTGCCTTCTGTCCACTTCTTCAGCACACTCTCACCCTAGGGCCTTTGCTCTAGCTGGACCCTAAAGGCCTCTGCCAGATCTCTTTTCCCTCATCTCCATCGCCTTTGTCAAGTGTTTTCTCAGATCGCTTCTCAGAAAGGCTCTGTCCTAATACTACAATCCTCACTCGGTGCCCTGCCGCGGCACTCTCAGTCCCCCCTTTAACTGTTGTAATTCTTTTTTCCATAGTAATTATCATCTCTAACCCATAATGTCCTTGGATGGTAAGCTTGAGGAGGGTAAGAACCTTTTCCTGTTTGCTCACTGTTGTATGCCAAGACTCTACAATAGCACCTGCACACAATATTCACCTGTTTGTTGAATGAATAAAAGAATGCATGACTATTGATTTCTTTTTCCTTACTTTCTTTGGTCTAATTTGAGCTTCCTGTATCTATGGATATAGGAAATGTATCCGTATACAGGGTGTCCATAAAGTTCATGTGCAATTTAAAATAGACAGTTATGTTAAATTGCACCCAGACTTTATGGGTACCCTGTATTTCATCAGTTCCAGAAACAATTTTCAAATACGGCTGATACATCTCAGGCCCTTCTCAACCTATTCTCTCTTTCTCCCAAACACCTGACTATATTTTTTGGGCCCCGGTTACATTAATCATATTGTAGATTCATATTTCAGTTCATTAATTCTGTATTTTGCCACTTCACTGATCAATTTTTATTTCATCTTGAAAGTTTGTTTTTTTTCTGAAAACATGATGCCTCCAGATGTTTATTGAAGCTCAATTTATAATTTCCAAGTGTGGAAGCAACTCCAAGACTCATCAACCTGTAAATGCATTAACAAACCCTGACATATTTATAACGCGGAACGCTATTCAACCATAAGAAATGATGGAGACTTTACATATTTAATGTCCACTGGATGGAGTTGAAATAAATTCTTCCTAGTAAAGTAGCTCAAGAATGGAAAAAAAAATTCCGTTTGGTTCATCTTCAGGTATGCCTGGACATTTTTTGGAGAGTCACAAACCTTCAATTCTTTACACATTTTATGCCTGGTTCCTTCATGCTTATGTCTGTTAATTTCCGTAGGGGAATTCTGGAGACCTCAGTCTGCGGTTCACAGTTTCCCTTGATTTGCACACAGGACTGTTCTCTTGCATGTCTGGTAATCTCAGATTTTGTGGATCTGAGTATGTGGAAACCGGGTGACCTAAGCAGAGGAGGTTTCAGCTAGAGGGGACTGACATTATTTCTGCTGGCATTCAAAGGGTTCTAGCAAATTGGGATCACTTCCAGCCTTTCGTAGGATCCCAACTTACCCAGGAGTTTTACCTGTGACCTGTGCTCTGCTGCTGACTCTGGTCTACGGTTTCTGACTCCTACACTGCTGGGGCCACCCCACGTTTCATGTGCCTCCTGCTTGATTCCCCACTTTCATTTCGGCTCATGCATTTGAATGTATTTTTTCATTTGGGAAGATTTCCTTTATTTGCTAAAGACTATCAAAATATTGTGTTATATAAAACAATATAACAGAATAGTCTTATTTATGATGTTATTTCATATCAAAAGGGCCCTTCAGGCTGTTTAGTTTTCTCAGATAGGTGGAGGTGAAAGGCGAGGCAATATTTCCAATTTCCTTCCTTCCTCTCTCCCTCCCTCCTTCCCTCCCTTCCTTCCTTCCTTCCCTCCTCTCCTAATTTATTTTTAAAGTTATAATCCCTGGTTGTAAAGCCTCTTTCCTCAATTATATTCCTGTGTAACAACAATAGTAACAACAACATCACACTATTTCCTGAACATTTACTATCTGCTACCAGGCTCCTAAGGACTTTATAGACATTATTTTGTTTGGTATTCCCAGATTCCTACTACATAATTGAAGACACTATGAATTAGGGAGACTCCATGCTTGTGGAGGACACATGGTGAATGTGGTAAGTCCAGGTTTGTGCCCTTTTCATCCTTTAAATCCCTGCTCATAACGGCAGTGTCGTATGCCCGCCCCGGGTGCCTCTTCACTTGTTCTGCTCAATGAGAATTGTCCCGCCGCGCACATGAGTACTTGCCCAGAAGAAGCCTGACTTTTCTCTGCTCAGTATGATGTATGTGTCCTAGTAAACGGGCTGCTGTCAGTAGGAAATGGTTGGTTTCCCATGAAATATAGAAAGTTCCTTGTCCAAGATAGTAGCAGAGGTCAGTACCTGACACTCTCAAGTCTAATTGCACATTTCCTCACCCAATAAATAGCTTCAAGCTTATTTGTCACACCATTAATTTCTGTGTTAGCACTACCTAGGGAGCCAACAGGGAGTTGGAATTGATGGTTTTACCTGCACGTTTTATATACTGACCATCTTTCTGCCTTTCCTGTTGTCAAATTGCACTAGAGCCAACCTCAGGTTTTTCTTGCTGCTTAAGGGAAGAGGGTGAAGTCAATGGCAGACATTGCCGCCCTTCCCATCCTGATAAACATAAAAGGGATTGAATCACATGCCAAGACTTCCCAGTGGCAAAGGGCAGGGGTTATTCTGAGCTCCAAGCAGGAGCACACACAAAAAAGACATTTAAACAAAAAGCTTTCATTGGAGTTTCTGATTAGGGGATGGCAGACTTGGGTCTCCCATCAGACTGGCCTGGGTCTGTGCCCTGGCCGTGCTCAGCAGGAAGTCTGGGTGCCATTGTGAGCAGCTGCCCAGGAGCAGATGAGGGATGCCTGAGATCTGGGGGACTCATTGGACACTCACAGAAGGGGAGGAGGAGGGAAAATCAACAACACAACCACGCACTGATTGCTGTGTTCTCAGCTCCGTTCTGAAACCTTTATACTCTCGTCTCGTTTAGCCCTTCCAATCTTCTATGGGGGAAGAGGCTATTACTGTGCTGATGTTATAAATAAGGAAACTGGGTCTCATAATCACCAAGAAACTTCCAGAGTTACCCAGCTGTACATTATGGTGCTGGATTAGAACCCAGGCTGAGGACAGAACCTGGGTTCAATCGCATTCTTACCCTGATACGTGTAAAGCTCTTCCTCTTTGAGTGATGGAAATAGGAGATATTTATTTTTGTCTATTATCATAAAACTTTTTTGTCAATTCAAATGCCATTCATTATAGGGGAAATAATTCTTTTGAAAAAAATCCTCTCAAACATTCATCTCTTGGCCCATACATTTTTCAGGAGACTGAACGGAAGCTCCCATAAGTGATATTTCATGGGACACACTTGTATTCATTTAGTATTTACACTGTACCCAAAATGTACTGCTTTGGGGGAGTACTGAGTTAGGGGTTAGATTCTAACTTTGAAATAATACTGAACTTCTCCATGCAATGAGTGTAATTCAGAATGCTTGCCTCTAGAGGGCGATGCTTCACTATGGCGCACCAATTACTTACTAACTGGTGTGACTACCTAGATTAAAAGTTCTACCAAAATTGAGACAGAAAAATAGATCACACTTACCTAAGTACTCAGACCTTTGATCACATAGAAAAGCTAAATGAATAAAACAAGTTGCCTGAAATGTTTTTCATTAATCTAAAAGGTATCTTTTTATCTCCTTTTTGATACCCATGAGGCCTGAGACCAAGATCTCGTGGGGAAATGAGCAGAACATTCTGATAGCACTTTTTCTTGTCAAGATATAGAGAAAAAAAAAATTATAGAGACAATGTATGCAAAGTTAAATAATTTTTATAAACTTAAAGCTTTTGTGTGGGTAAAGAACAATTAAACCCATTGCAAGTAAATGCTTTCTGGCAATGGAAAAGAAAAAGTTTATTCTGATACTTAGCAATTTTAAGGGTAGTGATACCTACCATATCCTAAAAGTCCAAGCACACCAAATGCGAAAATCCAGAAGAGCAGTCCAACTATGTACCTCATGAGTACCAAAATTATCCAGCTAAGGACCATGGCGATAATCAGGCCGCTGGAGGAAAAAGCCCACAGTGAACACAGAGGTCAAGTGTGCTGAGCAAAGCACATTGAAAACATCCAGACAACACACTTTTTTATATTGAAAATGACTCTCAGACTATTTTATTTTACTTGACTCTAAAAACATTTATAATGTTAAAAGTATAAATGGTTTCTGTTAAGATTTTGTATAAGAGAGTAGACCATCAGGGGCCAGCCTGGGCATCTTTGGGCACCTGGGGTAAACCAAGTCCAGTGCCAGGCACTGTTCAAGGAAAAACACAACTCTCCAACCTGCAGTTTTGATCTATCTGCCCCAGTTGCCATGTCCTATTTTTTTCCCTTCATACCTACCTACTAAATGATACATTGTAAAATATATTCATGATGAATTTGATCTGTTCTATGCACCTGGTAACTATTGGGAACCTTCTCTGATATGGCTGTATCAGAAAGACATGGAAAATAACTGGCCATCTCTGAACCCATGACTTTGCAGTCATTTCACTGTATTCCAATTGTCTCTAGCAGCCTGTGATGCCTGTCATTAGCAGACTTCCATTTCACCTCCCCAGTGATCTGTGGGCTACTTTTTTTCCAGCCAGGGTAAATCTTCTGAGTCTCCTGGGCCCTGTGATGTCATCAAGTAATTAATAGCATGACTATTTTCTGCCTGTTTTAATTTCTTCTTGAAGTTTGAGTGAAGTGCTAGAGAAGCTTCCCTCCACCCTGAAATGCCCGGGATAAAGTCATACTGGAGTCTTCAGATATAATTTTTTCAAAGAGAACTCATTTGGATTGAAAACATGGCCAACTCTTCTATTAAGAACTGACACTTCTGGTGCTACCTGTAAGTTTTCAAACGTAGCAACAGACAGAGCCTGGTACAATTGTTGAGTTCATTGTCTCAAGTGTTTTTTTTTAAATTCAATAATTGCTATCACTAGACAATTAATAGCACAGTATCAAGGTTCACAGTCTTACAAAGCTAAAGCTTTTAACTTCAGAAGCCATTCTCTCTTAAAATCAGGAATAGTTTAATGCTTAAACACTCAACATGGTTGAAAGATTATTCTATGGCATAATCCAAAGGGAATAAATATTCAAAAAGATCAGAACGGAGAACAAAAAAGGACATAGAACTTTTTATTCTGTGTGTTCTAAATTCTTACATAAAACTTCTTACAGAATAAACTAAGTCCTAGCATGGCAGTGCTTTCGCTTTCTATTTATAAGGTAAATCAGAGCAGGAAGGTGAAAATAAAGGGAGGCATTGATGGTCTGGTGGGATGAGTGGTGTCCTAGGGGAGGTTTCAGTGTGTGTTGGGAGTGGGGTGGGCAGGAGAGTCCATCATAATGTGGATTTGTGCAGGCCAGAGTGAAAAGCCAAATGAAGAAGAAACTTCAGAATTATCTAGCAATATTTGGGACTGACAATAGGAGTATTAGTTGATTATTTATTTATTTTTGAGAGAGAATGTCACTCTTTGCTCTGGGTAGAGTACCATGACATCATAGCTCATAGCAACCTCAAACTCTTGGGCTCCAGTGATCCTCTTGCCTCAGTCTCCCAAGGAGCTGAGGCTACAAGTGTGCAACACAATGCCTGGGTAGTTTTTCTATTTTTAGTAGAGACAAGATCTCCCCCTTGCTCAGGCTGGTCTTGAACTCCTGAGCTCAAGCAATCCACTTGCCTCAGCCTCCCAGAGTGTTAGGATTACTGGCGTGAGCTACTGTACCCAGCAGGAGTATTGGTTTAAGTACTGTCAAGTATAACCTACAACCTCTACTAGAGATAAATCCTAACACACTGAAAAGAATTATTGTAATTATTTAAGACAAAGTATCAGCAAGAATAAAATCACATAAGATCTAATTTTAAAGCTCTTTCTAATATTTACACACTGACTTTATAAGCACTGTATAAGCACATCTACCTTTTTCCCTAAGTGTATTTCTAACTATTCTTTTTCTTTTTTGTTAAAGAAACAGATTCTCACTCTGCTGGTTGGAATGATAGAATGTCATGGCACAGTCACAGTTCACTGCAGCCTCAAATCCCTGGGCTCAAGTGATCCTCCTCCCTCAACCTTCCAAAGAGCCAGGATTACGGGCATGAGCCGCTCTGCCTGCTCTTTCAATGTTCCTTGAGCTCACAGTTTCTGTGTGCCTCCTATGCTCAAAGAAACATTTGGGAGTGAGGAAAATAAAAATGAGTTATACAGAGTTACCATCATAAAGAGTTAATAGTCTACCAGAGGGAAGGGGATAGCTAAATAAAATATAGAATGGTAGGTGCTACACAGAAGACGGGTGTGTATGTGCAGGTGTATAGAAATACACACACCACATGGGTATGAAGAACGCAGAGGAAGAAGTGATCAGTTATCTCTGGGGATGATAAGAAAGTGACACTAAAGGTGATTTCAAAGGAAGAGATGAAATTGCCCAGAACTCAGAAAAGGATATGCCAGGGCAGAAAACAGCACATGTAAAAACATGAGAATTGGCAGTGTAAGGATGGGCACATAATATGATGTTTAAAATATAGGGTTATTCAAGAAACATGAGTGGAGATAACAACTTAGGGACTTAGTTGGGGTCAGGTTATAAAGGGACTTAGAAATATCCGAAGAAATTTTCACTTTATTTTTTGATCACAAGGGGACCACAGAAGTTTTTAAGCCCTAGGAAGTGACACACAAACCAGATAGTAAAACTGTCTTAGATTCGTGAGATATATTTACCCACTCCAGTAGAGACTGCATTTCCTTTACTTTCTAGGAATATAAAAGCTAACATCTGAAAATCCATATGCATATACAAGCATACATGTGTCTTCATATATGTCCATGTATTTATGTATAACATACATGGTTACGTAGCTGCTAATAACTACCATGACTGCTGGTGATAATGATCACATTATTATGTGAAAGAGATGTGTTTAAAAATAACAATGATCTTTTGGCAGTCAAGAGAGGGACAACTTAAAAAAAAAGAGCTAGTGAAATAACACCATGTCATTGTAAAAGGTGATGAGAAGCACAGGTGTACTGCAGATATGGAAATCCCACAGGTTCTCCCCTACATGACTTAAAGTACTTCTGAAAGAATACTTTTATTCATAATTTAATGACTAAAATAAAAATATACCTTCTTATAAATTTTTGCTAATAGTGGGCATATTTTCAAACATCTTCTCCCCATCTTTATCCCAACTGAAAAAAGAAAATGGCAGGAACTGAGATCTGAATCAACCTTTTATTCTTGAATAAACATAGGGTATTTGGAGAAAGAGTTCTACAAAGATAAAATAGGTATGGGGTTGGGGAAGAAACATCTTTTTGTTTTCACTTACATGAGAATCCAATACCAAGTCGTTGAATAATCTTGAAACACTTTCGACCCAAGCTCCTTTGCATTAAGGATTTCATTCATTTGTCTGAATTCAAAGATAGAAAAAAAAAATCAATTATTTTTTGACTTCCATTAAACAGAAATGTTCCTGTTGTGATAAAAGGAACTTTGAATCAAAGCGTGTTTTTGGAAGCCACCTGTCAGTTGTGACTCTTTTCCTAGCCACAATACACAAAATGTCACTTCAGTAAAGTGGCAAAGGTAGTTCTAGCTGCACACACACGGAACGTGGTTTTCAGGAATGGTGATCAGAACCTTTTCCACTGTATGCAACATGCCCTCAATATTGTAGAAGCCTTACTGTGTGAAATGAATTAAGTGATAAGAACAGCTTTTAACTTATAAAATCCATTAAGTCAAAAATGAACATATCTTTAACTCCTCTTCCTAACCTCTGACAGCCCTCTAGCAGGAAGGCACCATGGGTCCCCCAATGAGAACACACAGCATTAGTGTCGAGGCTGGTGAATTGCAAGGATGGATGTGCTTATATAATTGCAATAGTGTCAGGCCCTCCTCATGTGCCCTAATTGTGACAACTCTCTTTTCCCCAAAGTAACCACCATTCTGCCTTTTGCAATAATAATTTCCTAAGTTTTCTTTTCAGTTTTACCATTTATATTGCATAACAGGGCAACTGGATTTATTTTTTTTTCCATAATTTTTTTTAATTTTTACATATACATATGTTTATTAGGTTTCTACTTTTTTCCTTCACAGAATTTAAAAGGCTTAAAATTTAATAGCTATAACAATGTTTAAGATAAGGACTAGAAACAAAAACCACGTAAAAAACGAACAAAGATAAATACATTCAGAAAAGAAAACAGATGATTACTGCGTCAAAATATTAAGCAATATTAGTAATAATATTGCCAGGAAAGTAACATTCACATTGTCAAATAAGAGTATGTCTGTTATAGAATGCTTTGACTCTGAGGCTCAGTCTGAAGTCATCAGTTAAATTCTTATTTTTTTTCCAAAGTCTCAAGAAACAGACAACTAATATTATATAAATAAAAGTAAAAGAGAGTTTCAAAAAACAGATTATGACAAATCTTATAGATAATTAAAAAAGAAGAAATATTTCAAAAGAAGTAGATTTCAAAATCATTCTACTTGATCTGGATACACCTAATATTGAAATTGGGCAAAATATATTGTTATAAAGGCAAATTACAAACATATTTCACTTAACAACTGGATTTAATTCTGTGTGTTTTTGAATTTTGTATCAATGGGACTGTATTTGCTTTATTGTGTTGTGATTTCTTTCACATGGTTTTACATTTCTGAAATTCACCCATGTTACCATTATATTCTAAACATGCAGGAGATACACCATACGGCATGTACTGCTAACATCTTTCAAGAAAGCGAAATTTTTAGAGTACCTTTATTTATTTAATTTTTAATTCACCGACTTGAGCAATGCAATGATCCTCTCGGTACATTTATGTCTGTGCATACACGTATGTGTGCATGTGCACACCCAGGGAGATAGACTCATCTGTAACATGGGTCAGCACAGGTGTGCAGCCAGGGAAATGGTGACATAGTCTCATCTTGTCACCACATGTGTGCAGCCAGGGAAATGGTAAACTTACTGCTTTGTAAGTAAGTCTTTTACTACTGAGAAATTTGATAACAGCACTAAGACGATCCCTTATGTCCCATTTCTATACCTGTTGATGATGAAAGAGTTAACCACTCTGAAAAGCATGATTGTCCTTTACAGTTGATTCTGGTTTCCTCTCTTCTTTACCTGCTTTTTTTTGTTTGTTTTGTAGTTTTTGGCCTGGGGCTGGGTTTGAACCCGCCACCTCTGGCATATGGGGTCGGCACCCTACTCCTTTGAGCCACAGGCGCCGCCCTACCTGCTTTTCTTAACGAATATGGATGAAGTTCTCCAATCTATAGTGACATGTATATTTCCTCAAAACATGTCATTTTCCTTCTGTGACCCTTAACCAAATGGGAGCTCTAATCTTGATTACAATACAGGGTGCATTAAAAATGAAAACAGGAATGGAAACAAACATACTTTACAGCGTCCTTGAGTTCTGCGACACTTCTTATCCTTCCACTTCCATCTTCAAAGAGTATCTGATTTCCTATTGATAAGCTGCCATTTGTAAAAGAGAAGTCGGGGAAGCATCTCTGGAGAACTGTAAAAATAACGTGACAGCAGTCACTTTCTACTTCTTCTTTCAGGATCTCTTCCCTTTTTTAAGTCCAATAAATGATAATGAAATTCTTGCTGGACATGCACATTGCTCAATGTAGGCAGCTAATCACCCATCACCCGATGATCTGAAGATTTTCTGAGGGTTCTAAGACTGGAACAGAAAGAAGCTCTGGTGCATAATGCAAGGGTACATATCAGATCCATTAGTATAGAGAATAAATGTCTTAACACAAGAACTAAGTAAATGAGATGAGGTATACATTAACCAGCAGGATGTAAGCATCCTAATTCTATAAGAAACCAGCACATTGTACTCCATAAATGCATTAATGTATACACGATCTATGTGTTTATGATTTAATAAAAAAAAGAAAGAAAAGATGCTCTGATTGCAATCTGAAGCTACAGTCTAAACTTCATTATTTTATATATGGTATGTTCACGATGAGAAGCACAGCATAGGTTTTGAGAGTAACACTGATACATGTCACTCAATTAATAAGGCCTTCTCATTAAATGCATTTTAATGCATTTAAAATAAAACTAAACTCATTCATGCATACAATTAATGAGGCCTTCTTTCATTAATTGTATGCATGAATGAGTTTAGTTTTATTTTAAAAAAGAAAAAACCTTAGGTGCTCTTTAAGAGAAACCCTGAAAATTGGTGAACTTTTCCATTGGTGAATAATTCCTTGGGGAAAAAGAACCAGCTCAAGCTAAGGCTACTAAAACAAATGAGTTTATGTTTCTGAATTCTTCATAATTTATCTCTCAGCTTTGTCATTTAGTGTTTACTTGGAGGGGCTGGAAATAGAAATTTCAAGCCTATTAAAAGAGGCCTACACTTTGTAGACTAATATATGTTCTGAGATTATTCCACTATTAAATGGAATCTTTGCCTCTTTACAAATCTATTACTAGAAATATTTTAAAACCACAAATCTATTACTAAAAATATTTTAAAACCAATTTCAAATGAAAACATAAGGATAATTATAAATGGATCACTTTCATATTTTTTCTTATAAGAAGCATTAGCAATTGGCATGAGCTCATATGGAGTTTAAACTCGAAAATATTAAAGTAGTTGATATAAGGTAAAGAGATATGTGTTTTTATAAAGTTTTGTCTGACTTTCCTGGCTCGAAATGAACTCTTGTCTGCCCCCTCCCCCTTCTGCTGCACTTAGCTTATGGATAATTCCTTTAGTACCCACCCACCTTCCTCCTGCCCTCCCCTCCCGCATTTGGCAATTAGCCAGGTGCTCAATCCAACAGGCTGTCTGCCCCTACCACTCTGTGGAAGTGTCCTCCCAGTAATCCCAGTGACCCCTCAGTGTCAAAACCTTCGTATCGTTTTTAATGTTCATCTTGCTTGAACTCATTACCCGGCACAACACTTGGCAGACAGTAGAACACTATAATTCTGTGCCACTGAACAAGTTCACTTTTCTGATCCTTTGACACGCAGACACCGCCTGCCTTCTTGAAAGTCTCTTTCCTTGGCTCATATGGCCAGATGTTCTCCCGCCTCCTTTCTGTCTTTTTGGGCACTCTTTTCCTCCCACCTTTGACGTCCCCAACTTTGTTCCACATATTATTTTTGCACAATCTTATCCAATCTCTTTGCTTTTGTTACTAAATGTGTTCAGTACATATTTGGAAAGTGGAGAAAATATGAAAAGAAATTTAAGACCATACATAGTCCTCCCCCCACCCACAGCGAACTAACTGTTTGGTGAATTTCCTTCCAGTCTTTTATTTTATTTTTTTTTCCACATAGGATATGAAGAGTTTTCCCTTGTAACTTTCTTTTAATGTTACTTATTTCTTTTTATAAACTTTTAATGGGTGAATTTTATTCACTGCATACTATTCCATTCTGTACTAAACTTAATGTCCTACTAGGAGGAGCACCAGTTGATTGCAAGGTTGACTCCCAGGCCTATCTCACCGGATGGTAAGAGACTATGCCTTATTCACTTTTACATCTGCAACATGCATTTATTGTAAGGCTTAACCAGACCACACCTGTAAGGGTAGGGACTATGTCTTGCACCTGTTATGTCTTTGGTGACTAATGATCAATTTTCACACTTTTACATAAAACATGGGTGCTGCTACGGGCATCTACTTATTGAGCTGGGCTTCCTGTACATGCTGCTGCTTGTGGGACCTACCTCTTTGGTTCAGGGTCTTTTATGACTAGAGAAGAGTAATGAGAGCATTTAAGACCCGTGTTTGATGGTGGCAACCTCAGTGGTATTTCACTTTCTACTCAAACTGAGGACTATTGCTTTTCTCTCTCTCTCTTTTTTTTTTCTTTTTGAGACAGAGTCTCACTATGTCACCCTCAGTAGAGTGCCTTGGTGTCACAGCTCACAACAACCTCAAACTCTTGGGCTTGAGCGATTTACTTGCCTCAGCCTCCCAAGTAGCTGGGGCTACAGGCACCTGCCACAACTCCTGGCTATTGTTTTTTTATTGGCGTAGTTGTCATTGTTGGTTGGCAGGCCTGGGCTGGATTTGAACCTGCCAGCTCTGGTGTAAGTGGTTGGCATCCTAGCTGCTGAGCTACAGGCACCGAGCTGCCTTTCTTCCATTTTAAAAGAATCCCATATGTGGAAAAAATGGATAGAACAAAAAAGAAAAAGAAAGAAAGAAAGAACAGGAGAAACTGCCCACAGGTGGCCACTCCCCAAACCACCACTTAACATTTTCATGTATTTCTTTCCAAGCTTTTTCTTTGAATGTGTTTTTTCTAATTTATTTTAACTTATACATGCTTATCTTCATAAAGCTTCTAAGAGTTTACATTTTCTTTAACATTATAATATACACACATACATGTTACTCTAATACTTCTATTTACTAATTCTATAATTACAGTAGAACCCCATCATTGACCACCTCCCTATGTTGACCACCTCCTTAAGGTGACCCAATTTTCATAGGCCACACATGCACCACATGTGCTCAATGGAAGTTCCTTATCTTAGCCACCTCTGTATGTTGACCAGTTTGTTACAGTCCCTTGGGCGTTAAACTTACAGAGGCTCTTCTGTATTTCATTTATGAGTACTTATAATTGCTTTAAGCATTCTCTTGCTATCAGATAGTTGTGTGTTTCCTTTCTCTTTTCTTTTCATTTGGAGGGGAGTAGGGAGTTTATTTAAATTTTAAATAAACTCGTAATGAACATTTTTACATAAAGTTTTATCTCTGTGGTAGATTTATAACCATAAGACAGAAAAATGAGTGATTACTTCATTTTCTTCTAAACAGTATCACCTTAAAGTAACTTTATACCTTTAAAGAAATAAACAATTGATTGATTTATGAGATATATAAACATTTAAAAGTTCAAGTGGTAAAGATAAGTATATGTCCCACTCCTACCCCCCGGCAATTTTTGAGGGAACTTTTTGACTAAATTCAGGAATCGGCGTGACTGACTGTGTCATCGTGTGTGCTTATGTGTGCTGCTAAAGCACCAAATAATCCAACTTAGCTTTTAAAAATCAGTTTTCAATCTTGTATAGTTATGCAGCAAAAGCCCAAAACTCACAGAGCTCCTGGAGAGCCGTCCCTGGCTGAAGTCAAGGGATGGGTCTCACTTTTGACTCTTCCCGATTAACTCTGGGACCTGGAGCCGGTCATGGGACCAGCCACTGTGAATTAAGGCAACTTAATTAAAAAATTCTCAGTAGATCCTTTGTTTCTAACATTAAACATTCAGCACTTACAAGGTTTGCTTGGGAAAACAGCTGCCGGACAATCATCATCCAGTAAGAGTTGGGGAAGACTCTAAAACGGAAAGAAGAGAACAGCATCACGAAGGGTGCACTGACTGCCGTTATGCTCTATAGGGAACGTTCCTGGCTGGGCCGCGGCTCACACCTGTCATCCCAGCACCCTGGGAGCCGAGGCCAGTGGATCACTCGAGCTCAGGAGTTTGAGACCAGTTTGCAAAGAGCCAGACCCCAGTCTCTACTAAAAATAGGAAAACTAGCCAGCCATGGTGTCAGCCACCTGGTCCCAGCTACATAGGAGGCTGACATAAGAAGATCACTTGAGCCCAAGAGTTTGAGGTTGCTGTGAGCCGTGAAGACTCCATGGCTCTCTACCCAGGGTGACAGAGTGAGACTCTGTCTCAAAGAAAAAAGAAAATTAAACAAACAACAAAAAGAGAAAATGTTGTTCTTTATAAATTTAACTCCAGAAGAATCTCATTATTCCAAATAATTTCCCCTAATGATAGTCATTATAAGATTAGTACATGCACATTTTCGCTTGACAAACACTCTTAAATATCATAGCCATAATTCAATCAAATCGACAATAACAAGGCCAAACCCTTTGAAACCAAAGCATACCGTTGAAGGACTGTGTCTTTGTTTTAGCCACATACTGAGTCTCTAATCTTTCATTTTTTTAACAGCATCTTCTCAAATTTAGAAACCATTAAGATTATTTAACATAATGACAATTCAGAATTCCTTTACAAATCTCAAACCTAGGTTGGAGTCTGGGGTTTTTAAATGTGTTCTTATCAAACTGGTTTGGAAGGAACATTGTATTTGTTATAAAGGAGCTGTGGGATTTTATTGCCATGATAGCTGCAAATGAGGTTAACTCCTGGCTCTAGACAGCAGAAGACTTCCTAAGCAGAGAATCTGTTGATGTCAGGGAAGAGTTGAAGTTTAACTTACCAGAACTAACAGGCTTTCTGAACACCCCACATCTACAAAATGAGTGCATATGTTTTTTGTGTGCATGTTTTTGTGCATTTGTATTTTAATGGAATGGTGCCTTTAGTAATTGTTTCCTAGAAGATTTGGGAGTTTGTCTAGTAATAAGTGCTCATGTTACAACTGAGACTGAAATGTCCAACCCCTCTGTGTTTTTAAGCTCAGACACACATACCTTCACAGGCTCAGTATCAGTCTTGCAGAATGGACGGTACTCTTCCCAGAAGCTTTTGTCTTTCTTGTACAAAACTTGCATTTCCATATAGGTTAAAAATCTTTCTGGGCACTTGGAGACACAGATCTGAGCAGGAACACAGGGATGGGGAAGGAACTGAGTAGAAGAAACCAAGCGAGCATCTATCAGACCAGTCTTCTAAATTATCCACCACAGTAAAGAGCTCAATTTCCATCTCAGAAACCCAAATCAGTTTTCTAGTTTTCCTGAGAAAAAGGAAATTTCATGTACTAGTTACCAATCGCTACTCTTAGCCCTTGACATTGATGTTGTGTTAAAACAAGATATGGTCCGGTGATAGATTTATTTTTAAGTTTTGATTTTGAGATAATTGTAGAACCCCGTGCAGTCACAAGAAATCACAGAGATTGCACACACCTTTCACTCAATTTCCCTCCGTGGTAATGAATTCCATACGTGTAACACAGTATCACAAACAAGCAATTGATATTGCGGTAGTTTATAGGTCTGTCCCCTCAAACCTCATGTTGAAATTTGGTCCCCAGTGTTGGAGGTGGGGCCCCCGTGGGAGGTGGTGGGTGGTGGGAGCAGAGTCTTCATGGGGGCTTAGTGCCACCTTCCTGGTAGTGAGGGAATCCTCAGTCTATCAGTGAAACTGCCCTTGCAGACTGATGGGGGGAACAAGGCCGGAGCGGGAGTAGGGGCCCCAAAGCTCTGGGAAGGAACAGGTTAGCTAAACTAATAATAATCAGCCACTCTCCCCTTGTTTGCTTCTCTATAATTCTACACTAGAGGGCACATGTGCTGCCCATAAAGATTTTTAACTTTTCTCCATAAATAACATCATCTGCTCAGAACCTCGGGCTAGTTTTTGAGATGCCTTCCAGGTCCTGCATTCTGATGGACTGACCCACCCACCAGGCCAACACACTGACACAACTGGTCTCGGACCCCCACTCAAGGAGCTGCATTCCAGGAACTGACCACCCCCAACCCCCACCAGACAGCGGCTCACACCAAAGAACTGACGATGGTTCTGCCCTGTAATCAGCTGGTTGGCATGCCTCTGCCCACCAAACTGTCTTTAAAAACTCTGTCTCCCCAGTTCTCAGGGAGGAGGACTTGAGAAATTTCTCCTGTCTCCCCGCTTCGCGCTGTGCAGAATAAAATCTTTCTGGGCTGTGAACCCTGAGTTTCTGGATATTGGCTTTCTCCTGGGGCAGCAGGCAGATGCACCTGGCTGGGCAGCAAGAGTAGTTGCCAAAAAAGCTAGTTGTTATAAAGAAGCCAGCACGCCCGCCCCTTTCTTGTTTACTTTCTTGCCTGTGATCACTACCCATGCCGGCTCCTCCTCACTTTCCTCCGTGAGTGGGAGCAGCCTGAGGCCTTCTCCAGAAGCAGAACAGCCTGTGGAACCACACGCCAGACAGACCTCTTCTCTTTATAAATTGCCCAGCTTCAGGGAATCCTTTACAGCGACACTGAAAGGACCGAGACCGTTACAATCTACTCACCTTATTCGGATTGCATCAGTTTTCACCTGCTCATTTGTGAGTGCTTGTGTATGTGCACAGTTATATGCATTTATATCACAGGTGTGGAGCTGCGTCACCATTGCCACAGGGCAATTATGGACTTTTAATGAAATACTTTGTGATTTTCTGAATTGGAAGATAAGAGTATAATTCAAGATTATTTTTGCCTGTGTAGCTTCTACATATTCAGGGCTAGATGCTTGATTCCTTTCCCATATTTGAATAAGAAGGTGATTTAAAATGCCCTGAATATCGACAATTCAATGCCACTAATAATTATCAGGGAATACTCAACAACAATTCTCAAAATGTGATTGGGGTTTTATCACCATAAGAAATGAACACAACTAGGGCTATTTGCCACAGTTAATCATCATTATAGTCTTTTACCAATACCGTCTAGATGAGGGAGGGGAGGTCATCTCTGCAATGATTTTACATGAACGAAATTTGGAGGCCTTGCAGTGCCAAACGGGGTCATTGTGCTACCCCACGGAACCACTGCAGAAGTAACTGAAATTCAATTAGCAACTCCACAGAGAGAAAGCAAATTTGGGGAAGATGTACTCTTACTGATTTTGCTTTGGTTTATGTAAAAAAACACAGAGGAAGCCACGTGAGCTGCAGTCAGCCTTGACAAGTTCTATATCATGTTCAGGTGCTCCTTGTGAAATCTTTCCTCATCCTGACTCACTTCATCTCTCTTTCCCTCTTGGCAATTATTCTCACCAGCCATTGGCAGTTAGGTAAAAACACTGGTGCTGAGCTGACAGCTGTTTTCTATCTCGTGGTCACGTTCCTGCTGCACACGAGGTATTTGGTGTTGACCCCATAGCCAAGTGAGCAGGTGAATAACTAAAGGGACGCCACAGTTAAATCCCAAAATTAGTAATGGCTTGTTTCAGCAACAGTCCAATGCCTTCTAAAAATTTTGACAAGATAAATAACCCAACTACAAATTCACACCTCTGTAAATATTTTCTCTTGCGCACACACACACCACTAAAGGAAATACTGGAGGCCTCACAGTATCTTTCTTAAAAAGCTGAAGAACTGTGTAGTATATTCACAGCAACGAAAACACTCACTTTTTTTTGGAAGAAAGTTGAGGTTATTATCAAAACAAATGTCAAAACTTTCCCTCTGATAGGAGCCAAGCTGAATAAACCATGAAAATGTTAGGAGAGACTTTACAGACATTGACAGTTTACTCAGAGGACATTGACAGACACCTGCCTCCTCTAGTGGATGCACTGACGTGGATTTATACAGGTGAGGAGGGAAAGTGCCAAGTCTTCTGCAGGCTTTAACTGATGGTAGGAGCTACTGAGCTGGGACCAGCATGATTTCTGCATTTATAAACACACACACTGCATACCACATATACCAAAGTGCTGTGCATGTAACACATAAAAAAAAGTAATTAATAGCCAGGCGCTGTGGCGGGCGCCTGTAGTCCCAGCTACTAGGGAGGCTGAGGCAAGAGAATCGCTTAAGCCCAAGAGCTGGAGGTTGCTGTGAGCAGTGTGACGCCACGGCACTCTACCCAGGGCGATAAAGTGAGACGCTGTCTCTACAAAAAAAAAAAAAA
>CAUYON010103072.1:0-26471 GCA_963573935.1 Arctocebus calabarensis
TCTGTACCCCTCTAGAGACTCTGCATTAGAAGATGGCTGATGGAACACTCTATCCTGCCCTTTCTCAAGGCACATGCCACTTCTTAAAACTCTCAGCTTTCCGCACAGGCTACACGATATTCTATTTACATTTAAAAATAAGTTTCTTCTTCAGCACAGTGGAGCTGCCCAGGCTGGTTACTGCATGTCCACCTAGCACAGGTGCAGAACGGCCTTATTGATCTCGGGATTTGTCCAGTCATTCCGAATGTCATCCAGGTGGTTATCAAAATCCACGAGTGTTTCGTAGGACCAGCTGTCCAGGAGTGAGGCCAAGATCCTCTGTGCCTCTGGCCAATCTTCACAGTAGTCATGGTGAGGGTCCCTGCACCGCCACCTGTTCTCATGGTGCTCGTAAACGTGGATCGTAGGCGCTACACAGTCCATCGTAAACTTGGCGTTATCCACCATGACCAGAGCCGTGTCACTGAAGCCCTCGGCGATTCTGGAGGCCACCTTCTCTGCAACCTGGTTGGGACTGGCATCCTTCACTCGTTCATTAGCTTGATAATGACCAGCAATCACATAGCTATTATCTTTGCACCATGAATCAATCAGGGTGAGAGCCACCTCCAGCATGGGGGCGAGGGCCAGCGTGCCGTGGAAGAGGGGGATACAGTCCACGAAGAGGGTGTGGTGGGCGCCCGGGCCGCCCAGGGGGAGGTGCTCCTTGCGCGGCTTCTGCTTCTCGGCCACCAGGAGTCCGTTGACGGCGCAGTGCGGGTACTTGGCGCCGCGCAGCACCATCTTGCAGTAGGCCTGGGTGGTCAGCTTCACCCCGGGCATGCTGAGCCCGGGAGGGCCCCGGAGGCCCCTGGGCGAGCTGCTCGGCAGCGTGGCGCCTCAGCGGAGAAGCGGGACGAGGCGGCGGCGACTGCCCGGCGCGGCCACGGGCTGGCGGGGGCCCCCCACACAGGCCCGGCCCCGCTCGGGCCTCGGGTCCTCCGGGAAGCCGCCGCCTCACACTCCACTCGCGCCTCTCGCCGGTCGCCGCCCAGGGCTATGATTTTTAAAAGAACAACCTGAAGGGCTCTTGCAGGACAGAAAACTGGATTTTTGACATGTAGATGTCATTATGCTGATTGTGGCATGGTACTTTTTTGTGTGATTTATAAATGATAATTGTATATTTTTGTGAAATACCATGGTATGTGTTGATCTCTGCATACATTTGAAAGGTGTTACCACTGGGGAAAGCTGGGAAAGAGCACCTGAGATGTCTGTGTGGCTGAAGGTGAATCTACAAGTACCTCGAAATAAAACATTTAAGTGAAATGAATCAGTTACAGTCATGTACCTCAGAGGACATTTTCATCAATGATAGAGCACATGGCAAACATTTAAGATTATAATGAAACTAAAAAATCCCTGTCACCTCGTGACATCATAGCCATCATGACGCCCTAGAGCATTGCAGTGACATCATAGCAGTCATGACACCCTAGAGCACTGCAGTGACTTTATACTAGTCATGACACCCTAGAGCACTGCCATGACATTATACTAGTCATGACACCCTAGAGCAATGCAGTGACGTCATACTAGTCATGACACCCTAGAGCAATGCAATGACATCATAGCAGTCATGACACCCTAGAGCAATGCATTGCACACTTGTTTCTGGTGCTGCTGGTATAAACATACTTACCAGACTATCCATCCCGTAAAAGAACAGCACACACAAGTACGTACCGTCCATGATGCTTGGTAGTGATAAAGAAATGACTGCCCTACTGGTTTACGTATTTACCATACAGTAATTCCTCCCTTGAAACTTCACAATGAAACAGCATAAAGCAAAACCAGTTTCCTCCAGGTTAATTGACAGAAACAAGACTCAAGTTTCTATGGCATATTGCTGGTCACAAAAACATCAACAGACTTCTAAACAAAGACCAAAACATTTCTAATATTAAATATTGAAATAAACGTGAGGTATACAAACACTTAAGAAAGATTAATGAAAACAGGTAGGATCATTATTTACCCACGTATTCCAGCTTGGGACTCAGCCTGACTGAAGACTGTCATCCCAGCTCAGGGTGCCTGGTCACAGGATGCACACTGGCTCAGACTGGGGCCATGCATGTCCCCAACTCACCAGGACGCACGGCTCTGGGGTGTGACAGGAACCTGCAGGACCCCGAGAAACGTGCAGATCTGCGCAGACTCCACAGAGCCACAGCTGGGCCCATTTTTATTTCTTGGCTTTATAAAGAAGCAGTGTTATTAAAGGATTTACCACACTTTTCACTATTATTAATATTTTAGACTGCGATTCTATAAAGAAATTCATCGTAAACAGCCTCAGGCATGTCCTTCAGGAAGCATTTCTGTAGACGGCATTGTTATAGGGGATGACAGCTCTATGGGTGTTCTTGTCCTTGAAGAGCTTCTAATGGGATAAAATACGGAGGTGGAAGACAATGATATTGATAATCCTGACCCTGTGCGGGCCTAGGCGAATGTGAGTGTTTGCATCTTGGTTTTTAAGAAAAAAATAAAAAGTAAAACTGAATAGGAAAGTAAAGAACAAAAATATGTTTGTCCAACTATAAAATGTGTTTGTATTGTAAGCTAAGTGTTATTATAAAAGAGTAAAAAGTTTTTAAAACTTTAAAGAAAACTTTTAACTTTAAATAAAACTTTTTATTAAGAAATAAAAACTGTTTTTATAAATTTAGTGTAGCGTAGGTGTCCAGAGTTTAAAAACTCTACCTTTTGGGTGGCACCTGTGGCTCAGTGAGTAGGGTGCTGGTCTGATATACCGAGGGTGGAGGGTTCGAACCTGGCTCCAGCCAAACTGCAACAAAAAAATACCCAGACTTTGTGGCAGGCGCGTGTATTCCCAGCTATTGGGGAGGCTGAGGTAAAAGAATCTCCTGAGCTGGGCAGCACCTGTGACTCAAGGAGTAGTGTGCCAGTCCCATATACCAGGGGTGGCGGGTTCAAGCCCAGCCCCAGACTAAACTGCAAAAAAAAAAGAATCACCTAAGTGCAGGAATTGGAGGTTGCTGTGAGCTGTGATACCACAGCATTCTATTGAGGGCAATAAAGTGAGACTCTGTCTTTGGAAAAAAAAAAAAAAAGTCTGTCTTTTTTCTTCTCTGCCTCATATTGGAAGAATAAGAGTTGTCGTTTGGGGCCACACGTTAAATATGCAAACAGAAGCTGAAAAGGTGTTTAGCAAAGTAAAAAAGAGGTCCCTGCATACTTTTCATGATATGTGACACCACACATTAGCAGTTGGACGCACCTGGCCTATCGTGTGTTCTGGCAATGCTATTACACTACTGTACTAGTGCTGGTGTGTTAGTGATGCCCTAGACCTTCATATTCACTCACCAGGCACCCACTGGCTCACCCAGAGCAACTTCCAGTCCTACAAAGCTCCACTCCGGGTAAGTGCCTTAGACAGTGCACCAATTTTTTATCTCTTACAGTGTATTTTTATCACGCCTTTTCAAGGTTTGAATATTTTTAGATAGCTACCATTGTGCTACAGTTGCCCATCGGATTCAGTACAGTAACATTCATAGAGGTTTGGAACCTGGGAGCAGCAACCCTACTGCTCCGTAGAGTGAGCGTGTACGCAGTGAGGAAACCTACTGACACACTTCTCAGAATGTACCCCTGTCAGTAAGCAATGCATGGGTGTCCGTGGAATGCTGAACACCAAACACAGACTACCTAGCTTGTTGAAGTGGAGAGCAGTAAGAAAATGAATCAATACATCTTGGAACAGATTCAGAATGTCTATGAATTCAATTGAAAGAATAAGCGCTTTCATCATCTTTCTTGTGCCTTTCTCTACTTCTAAAAAAAAAAAAAATATATATATATATATATATATAGTAACATCAAAAATGTATTACTGGTTTGGTACCTGTGGTTCAAGTGGCTCAAGCACCAGCCACATATACCTGAGCTGGCGGGTTCAAAAACAGCGTGGGCCCACCAAACAACCATGATGGCTACAACTAAAAAATAGCCGGGCATTGTGGCAGGCACCTGTAGTCCCGTTTTCCTACCAAAAAAGGTTTTTTTGTTGTTTTTTGGGGGGGGGGTGTTGAGAAAGTCTCACTTTTCTATTTCTAGTAAGTCTGGGCAAAGGATTATCCATATTATTTATTTTTTCAAAAAAGCCAACTCCTTGTTTCATTAATTTTCTGAATGATTCTTTTGTTTTCAATTTCATTGATCTCTGATTTAATTTTGAATATTTATTTTCTTCTGCTGTGTTTAAACTTAGATTATTCTTCTTTTTCCAATTCCATAAGATGGCTTGTGAATTTGTTGATGCACTCTCTTTCTGTCTTTTGAATCTAGGCATCTAAAGAGACTAATTTTCCTTTCAGACCTGTTTTTGCAGTATCCCACAGGTTTTGGTAGCTTGTGTCTTCATTGTTGTTGTGCTCAAGGAAATTAATTATTCCCTCTTTTATTTCTTCCTGCACCCAACTGTCATTCAACAGAAAGTTGTTTAATTTCCATGACTTTGTGTGGGGTTAGAATGCTTTTGTTGGAGTTGAGTTCCAAATTTATTGCTTTGTAGTTTGAGAAGACACAAGGTAAAATTTCAATTCTTTTGATTCTGTTCAGGTTTCTTTTGTGTCATAGGATATGATCAATTTTGGAGAATTTTTCATAGGGTGATGAGAAGAATGTATCTTCTTTATTTTGGGGATGGAGGGTTCTATATATGTCCATCAAGCACAGTTGTTCTAGGGTCTCATTTAAGTCTCTTATATCTTTGTTTAATTTTCGTGTAGAGGATCTGTGCAGCTTTCTAAGAGGAGTGTTAAAGTCCCTTATACGATATCATATTGCTCAGAATAAGTAAGATCTGTTTCAAGAATTGGGAGCATTTAAGTTGGGCGCATAAATGTTTAGAATTGAAATGTCTTATTCTTGTATTTTTCCCTTGACCAATATAAAGTGACCATCTTTGTCTTTTTTGACTTCAGTTACTTTAAATCCACATGAATCTGAAAATAACATTGCAACTTGTTTTTTTCTTCTGAATTCCATTTGCCTGAAAAATTGCCTTCCAACCCTTGGAGTTTTAATTTGTCTTTTGAAGCTAGGTGTATTTCCTGCAGACAGCAAATAGATGGCTTGTGATTTTTAATCCAGTCAGCCAATCTATGCCTCTTCAGTGGGGAATTCAAGCCATTGACACTTATTGAGCTAATTGATAAGTGTGGTAGTGTTCTATTCATTTTATTTTGTGAGAATTCATTGCTTAGTTTTATCTTTGGCATCAGTGTGGAAGTTAGGTTCTGTCCTTTAATTTCTCAGTTCTTACTTTGCTGTTGATCCATTGTGATGGTTGGTGTGTAAAACAGGCTGAAGTATTTCCTATAGAGCTGGTCTTGTGGCAAATTTCCTCGATGTTTGCATGTCAATAAATGATTTGACTTCTCTGTCAATTTTAAAGCTTAGCTTAGCAGGATATAGAATTATGGGCTTCAAATTGTTCTGTATCCTCAAAGGGGTGTTTATGGGCAGATCCCACCAGCCAGAGATGCCTGGAGTCTTTTCTTCCCAGTCTCACCATGCCCAGTTGCAAGGAAGCTGTTACTCCTATTTCAACTTTTTAATAGTAATTAAAATTCACAGTTAGCCAAATCTAGGTGAAAAGCATTGTTTTAGTTCATGCAATCTCATAAAAAGCAACATCTCACAGTCTAGCAAAGAATGGAAAAAAATTTAAGTGAGTGTCATTTTATTTATTTTTTTTTTTTTTGAGGTTTTTGGCTGGGGCTGGGTCATTTTACATTTGTTCCTAACACCAAAGAGGGCAGCTTGCTGGATCAATGAGGAATATTGATCCAATGGGGAGAAACCAAGAGGACCCAACTAGCACCAAGGCAGGAAGTAAGGAGGAAGCATCAGACAGAAGCGACGAGGTTGAGGCTTCTGGCCTTTTATTTGAAGTGATGACTGAGTCGCACCCCTAGTGCAGGTGCTAGGACCACGTGCTTTGCTATGTTGTAACAATCTGCCCTTCTGGCTACTCATGACAGTAAAGCCTCATATAAAAGGCATTTGAGATTCACTGTTGATGATCAGAGGTCTGTCACATATGTGTCCCCTGCTGTGATTCATGCCTTTCATTGAAAGGGTTTTTTTGTCATTTTATTTATCAATTTGTTCCAGCCAGTCTAAGAAAGAAAGTTTATCTGTGAGTAATTGTCATTTTTATTTGAAGGGGCATTAAAAAAAAAACTGAAGAAAATTAATAGAATGCCTGTTAAAATGACAGGTACACCTTAAAACATTTCACCTATGACTAGGCAAATAAATTAAGCCTCTTTTATATATGTAGAGGATAATTAATGGACCATTTCAAGACCATCTGATCCCAAGTGATCAAGTAACACAAGTGACACAGCTGCAAATGAGAAGTGAGAGACTGAAAATAAAAGATTATTCTGAAATGTGCAATGAAAGGAGATGGAGTCCAGGCTCTGTGTGGGCAATGTTGGCCTTTATTCCCACACACTCAAGAAAGAAGTCAGCCAATGGATTAGGGTAGATGGGAATTCAAAGGGTTGGAAGGGTGGGGGTTGGCACATTCCCCCTTTCCTGGGTGGGACATTCTATTGGGATGGGTCCCCCCATTTCACTCTATCACAAGTGACCGAAGATAAGCAGATGGTGACTTCAGTGCAAAGTGACCAGAAAAAAGAAATTAGCAGATGGTGCCAGGAGAAATGAGTAGAACTGTAAATGTTACCAGAGTTCCATTGTGATGCAAATGAACAAATAGAAGAACAGGAAGACACACATAAAGCTGAAGGGCAAACCCCGGTGCAGGGTGAAGTGCAGGGGACCACACAGGTGCTCACATTCATTTATGTATCATTTTTCTAAACACAAGACACTCCACGGAACATGGTGCCTGCAAAACTAAACCCAAACACCGTTACTTTGAATGTATTTTTCAGTCCTAACACACTGAATGTTTAAAAATGATCTTTCGGTGCTTTAAAAGTAATTTCCCCTAGGAGTTACCAAAGACTTCAAGAAAACAATTTCATTTCTATACCTTCTTAGAACAAGGGAAACATTTTCATGCTGTTAGCAATTCCAGGGGAAAACACAAGTTTTTCTCAGATATGTCAATAGAAATAAGAAATTACTGATCTGTTGCTACTTAAGAAAGTTATACCAAACATATCCATTTAGGAAACATTTTTTGAATGCAAGAGACAAGGCTGGTTGAATTCCCAGGCCCTTTGGTGTGCCAGTATCACCCTTGGGGTGGTTAGGACTTGCCATCCTGAAGTCTCCTAACTCGTGTACTGCACTAGGCTGGTGGTGTTCATGTTTCTAAGTTCTTTGTTCTGTTTCCCAAAGTCCAGTGTTCTGATAGATAACAACCTATGAAAATCTGAAAACAATGACACTTCTTGACTCAATTCAAATATTCATGACCCTGGAAATCCCTTGAAATGAATTACTGCAAAGGATTGAGTTCTTGTCAGCTGCTGGAAAACTGTTTCAGATAGCACAGAACTTTTGGCAGCAGTCCAACAACACATTATATTCTGGTGTTTACCAAACTCTAAACTTCCAGGAGGTAAGGAGATACACACACACAAAGTGCACCCATGCATGCAAAACAACAGCAACAGAAAGGAAAGTGCAGCCCCAGGTTAAGAACCAAAGAACATTTACCCTCTCTCCACCAATCCTCCTCTCTCCCCTCTCTCCTCCCTTGTCCCTTTCCCCATATTCTTGTGCTATAATTGGGTTATAGCCTTCACGTGAAAGCTATAAATTAGCTTCATAATAGGGCTGAGTACATTGGATACTTTTTTCCATTCTTGAGATACTTTGCTAAGAATAATGCGTTCCAGTTCCATCCATGTAAATGAAAGAGGATGGTGCATCTTAGAAGGGTACAGTGAAACTTACTAAATGCAGAATACAAATGTCTTCATACAATAACCAAGAAAATCCCATGAAGATTATGTCAAACAGTTGGAAGAAAATATTTCAGATTGTATATAAAGCCAGCTCATTGGATCCCATGATTGCACTAATGTACACAGCTATGATTTAATTAAAAAAAAAAAAAAAAGAACCAAGGAACAGCAGATGTGTCTTCTTTACCAACTAATCACATGCCCATGCCTGTACATAATTTTCTGAGAATGGTTCTATGACTGTCATCATCGTTACACAGCCTAGCTACTGGAAAGCATCTTCACATGTCCTGGAGCTGGTGGCACAGTCTGCTAAATGACTATGAATACAGAACTCATCCTTTTCCCTCTCCTATCTGGAGTAGCATTTTTCCTGTATCTGTAAAATATTCTGAAGCACAAATACCTTTTGACAGTTTGCTTCCAGATTAATGATTTCAGCTCTATTATTGCTAATGGTTGATTCTGACCTTTGGACAAAGATTGAAATGGGAGAAAAAGATCTAACTTTTAACTTGCAACAGATTAGTTTGAAAATCCTATTGTGTCAAAAAAAAAAAAAAACAGCAAATAAAAAGTCTCTGCACTGATGTCCACAACATTATTTAAGCTGAAAAATAACTTTCTGAGTTTGGGAAGAGGAACATTTCAATCATGACCTTCTGCTCCCATACCTTGTACAATTATTTGCCGTCGCTTGAATAGCGCTTTGGCTGTTGTCATGGCAGTTAAATCGTCCGTGATCCTGCAGCGTGATGTTCTGTAAGAAAAGTCCACTGGAAGTTATCACGTGCCTGGACCCATCCAGCTCCTCTTCATCATCCCTGGTAAATAAATAAGAAGGTTTATTTATCCTTCATTGTGGGTTTAAGTTTATTCCCATTGTCAAAAGACCTGAATACTAAAAGATTTTATATTCACACATTATTTTCTTAAAGAATTAAATATAAATGAAATGTGGATTGTCTATAAATACATAATTTTTAAAAAAAACTCTTGGCCTTGGTGCCATCATGGGTCATAGACATTGCAATATGTCCACCCAATACTTACCCCTCATTGTAGAGTGTAGAGGACGCCAAGAGCCACACGACCTCTGAGCAAGATGATTTGCAGCTGGTGGGGGCGGGCCTTCAGCCAATTCGTCGGCAGGTGCTCCTTGTGGAGTGAGAACCCAGCCACTGGCAAGCCTTGGGCACATAGTCATTGTCTAATGCTCCCTTCACCTGTCTTGTGCTGTCTCAATAAAAGGCTACTGTGGAGGTTGCTCGGGGCTACCCTGCAATCAAGGTTAGCCCACCTCCTACAAACTTGTACTTCTAATCTGCGTCTTGCCTGTTTCCTTTTTGCTGTGATCGAGACCAGGGCCACAGGGGCTCCGACATTAGAGGCTAAATGTTCTCATTTTAAAATGTCTTTTTTATGCACAGTTCTACAACAGATGTAGGCTCATGTCACTGGAAATAAAGTAAATACACAGCAGAGTTGTTACTCTTCCTCCTCTTTGCTACCTGGGATTCAGTAATGACTTGGGGTTTCAGAAGCCACTTTGAGACTAGGAGGTTACAATTATGAGGGGTAAAAAGAGGCCTACCTGGTAGAGATTGAAAACTAGAAAGAAAAACATCATTGTCTCTTTGGGGTAATGTGGCAGCTCTGTACAGACTCCCCTGTACCACTTGTGGCGTGGAGTTCATACAGACACAGACACACACACACACACACACACACGCACGCACACACACGCACGTGCAATGCATTTAAACCATGTCTACTCAAGTTTTTGAGTACTTTAAGCTAAACATATTCATCAAGTATCCATGTAAGTAGAAAATTTAGACTTCCATATAAAGTGTTCCGCTCTTCCTAAATCCGAAGTATTCCATCTCCTCTGGAACTCAGGTAGAAATTAAAGACTCACTCACTAAGGTGTTATAAAGCCTGATGATGGATTGAGTCTATGTTGGCAGGGCCCCTCAGCTCCTAAGATGACCATACTCGGGAAAGCAGAGACCTATTGATTTTATTTAACTCAGCAATCAACAGTCGGTTCCATTTTCAACAGTATCCAGGATCTCATGCATATGAGCACAATGTCAGCTGCTAGGGAGAAACGGAGATGCCCACATTCCTTTCCTTCTATGTTCGTGCTCTAGTACAAGCATGTAAAACAAAACATGTGGCAAAAGTGCATATTCCTTGGGAAGAATGATTTTAGAGCCAAGGGTAGAGTGCAGAGGGAGAAAGTGCTGGCAGGAGGAAGGGGAGGGTATGAGAAAAACTACTATAATAATTGAAGTAAATGTTTTTGAAGTCAGTCAATGTCAGTGGAAATGGAAAGAAAATCTGATGCATTTTGGAATTAAATTTTAGAGATTTGATGGAGACAGAGCAGGACATGGAAGATGAGTCTGAGGCTACTGGAGAATACTAATAGTATCAACTGTATCAACAGAGACAGCAAATGGTGGGAGAAGTGTGTTTGTGTGGGTGGATCTGTTTGGGAGATGTAAAGATTTGTGTGTGAAGATGAGCAAGAAAGTAATGGAGAAGATGAGCCAAGTCTTAGGAAGGATTTCAGTAGTAAACATTGCTGAATAATGAGGTATTAATTATGTAATACTTACAGTCTAAAAAAGCATTAAACCCAAATGTTTGTTTGGAAATTGTTTTAAAATTCATGGAGAAAGTGAGGAGGAACAAAAAAGTGCTTGGAGGAAGAGGGGAGAATGAGCTCAGAGCAGCCCCACGGTGCAGGCAGAAGAGACTAAAACGGAGGAGAGAGGAGCCAGAGGAAGTGGTGTCTGCAGAGTCAAAGGCCTCGTGCTCCCGGAGCTCTATCAGACTTCACCAAGAGGAGGAAGGGAAGGAAGATTTGGAGTGAGCTAGTGGATTTGTCAGTGAGAAGTCACTTGGGAACTATGGGAGGAATTCCCATATTCAATGACTTCCCATCCATTCTTCTCCTGGATCAACGTCTTGATTCACAGCAGTTTCCTCCACCTGCCTTTCTCCCTACCCTGCACACAGCCCTCTTCTGCAGCAGAACAGTAGCCTGCTCACTCCCCATTTTACCGAATCCTCCTGTTGGTTCTCTGTACTGTCACCAGAGATACATTTATAAAGGGAAAATCTAATTTGGACCATACCCAGGATAGAGTCATGAACAGCCTAGGTGATCCCATCCCACCTTGTGCAGAAGCGGACTGGATGCCCTTCTCAACTTTCCCTTTCCCTCCCATGGGGTCCTAGTCTCCTGAAAGTGCCCTGCTCTGCCCTTCCGATATAGCTTGTTCTCCTAAAATAATGACTCCACCCCACTTATCTGGCTTTTCCCTACTTGTTCTTGCTTTCAGCTTAGAGTTCACTATTCGTGAGAAAACCTTTCTTGGGTGAATGCAACTCTCCAAAACTGCTCCAAGGGCTTGCCCTGGTCATGTGGGCTGTAGAAATTTCCAATATTTTACAACTAGTTGTTAAACATAGCTATTATTAAAAGTTAAATTTCATAAACTTACAATCAAGTAAATTCTATCAATATCAAAGTTAACAAATTCCGCAATCCATCCCTTCTAATTATTTTACATTTTATTCATTTTGCTATTACCTTCAGTCTATTTATGCCTACCCTGTCTGCATGGTGGAAATACTTTATTATCATAAGCTACTGATAGCACTTCCCAATGCCACAGTCCGTGATATCATGTTGTAGCTAGAATTACAGGGGTTACCAGGATTACACATACTACAGGAATTGGCAAATGCTGCCAAGGAGCCCCACCCCCCACCCCAGATCAAGTATAAACAGTTACTGGCACACACTGTCCTGCTTCTATCCCCTCCTCTTACACTTCACAAAACTTAACATTTGGTTGAATTATTGCTATCACCTAACAGACTACAGGCTGAGTAAGGTAAGAGATACTCCATTTCCATCATCTCAAAATGATATTAATAAAAAAACTTGTGATAGTCCTTGTGTCTTGTTTATATAAAACATTTGAAATTATGACAAAGCAAAGCCCTTGGAAAGTCAAAGGAGCATTATTATGAATCATGAAACCTCAAGAGCTAGCTAAGTGGGCATCAATAAATATTTGGTGAATGAGTTCCTGATGAATGAGTGATTGAATTTCTGAAAAGGTTGAAATTCCTGTCTAGCTACCTCTGATTCTCTTTGCCTCAGGATGCTGGAAGGTGGTTTGGGGAATCAAAGGAGAAGAGCAAACTCTTGGAACCACATCCATTCTGTACTGGAGAGGAACAGAATTCACATAGGAAATTAAAATAAACTTGAAGAGAAAAAATTTCTTATCTTCAAAAAGCAAGATGAGAAAAATCCACAGGCATTGGTGACAGCTTCACTTTGAGGCATTACATGTTTTAAAGAGGCAACATAAGGTCATTTTCTTGGGTGAATAACTCACAGATAACCAATGCATCAACATGAAATTCAACCAGAAATTATAAAGTTTGACCTGTAAGTCTGTATGTGAGCATGGCACTCTGAGTCTTGGCATCCCCAGTGGAGTTTCTGGCCATACACTGTTAGACACCCTGGTCTGACTCTGGCGTTTCTGATCATTACTGTCCCATTATCAAGCATATTAAGTTGAGTGTCATCTTCCAAATCCAATGAATGGCTGAGAAAACCTTATGCATACATATTATTAATCTCACTCATATTTTCAATTTCTTAACAAGGAAAATATACATACATAGGATATACATAGCTTGACTAGACTTCAGAAATATGTTCAAGAGACACCAATTTGTTAAAGTTATTTTATTATATGAGTAATTCAAATAATTTTGCTTTAAATGCTGCTTTTCCCTTCCCATTTCTGAGATTTTTGTCCTGAACATGGACTAAGAGTGAGCATAGGAGAGAAGACAAGGAAGCGTAAATGCCCCGCATTTCTGAACAACCTGGATACAGACACTGATGCAACCTCTCCTGTATGAAAGACTTCAGCTAATTTTTGCACTTCTGAATTCCTATTTTTTTTAAAAATGAATCATTAGGTGGTCATAGGTAATCCTTTCACTCATTTATGAGTCATTCAATAGACTTTCATATCTTGTTTACGTGTAAAAGAAATATTAATATTCATATTCAAATTGCATGGGTCAAAGCCAAGTGGAATTATATGGCTGGGCATTAAATAAGCACACCCTGCTTACCCAGTTGTTGGGTATCCTGCCTTCTTAATTAACCTGGACCATTCTGGATACACTAGTGATACATGGCATCCCCCATTCAGAAATCCCCCCCCCCTGTTTTCCAGGCCTAAGCAAACAGATTTTTTTCTCTCCAAACTGCACTCTCTGAAAACAGGAGAAAAGATCTCATGTAAGTTAGACCCCCCTTCTGCAGTACATCTCCTACTTCTCCACCCCCCACAGCTGAAGGAATTGCATTCATTTGTTAATACACTCATTTAGTTGATAATCAACATTGAAGTCTGTCAAGTCTTGGCCAAGTATAATTCCCCAAAGAGTATAAAGCTCCCAAACAAAAGACTTGTCTAGAGCCTTCCTTCATGGGTCTCCCCACCTCTGCCAGAGGCTCTGGTGCCTTTCTTCCCTTCCCTATTCCTTTCTATCTAATAAATTCTGTCTTGTCACTGACATCTGTGGTCCATGGGTTCAATTCTTCAAATCTCTGAGACCATGGACCTACTGCAGAAAGAGATCTTGGCAACACTAGAAAAATGCCATGTATCAATTAAATAGATAATGCATTGAGTACAAGTAGGTTCAGAGGTGTGACATCACATCAATAACCACAGAAAGGGAGTGCTCGTATGCACTGCATCTAGCAATAAGTGCAAAGATACTGACATGGAAACAGATGTTGGAGGGTTTTACAGAATTGTTCTTCTGACCAGGATTTTCTTTCCTTTAAAAATATTTAATGATCATGTATGAGAAGGTATATAGATGTTCACATGAGTATGCTTGGTGCTTACAAATTCACTGGGCAATGCATTAGAAAAAGGAAATCTACTCTCATCATTATCACTCAATAAACATTTATTAAACACTGACTCTGTGTCACCACTGAAAACATCCGTTATAGAGGAAAATTCCATTGGAGGAATCTCACAGTTCTCCCTTTAATTTTCTTATTGATTTTATAAAATCAATGGGTTCTAGGTAAGTGTTTGCCCACTAATTTTAAAATATGCCTACACTGAAGAGTAACTCAACGTGCTGTGTAGGGGTAAAGAGGAGGAGGGGCAGATGCCTGTGCCAGGAGTCTCCAAAGGCAGACCGACCAGAAAGAGGCACGGAAACCATAAAGTGGAGATATGGTCAAGGCCGCAGAAAGCGTGTTTGGAGCATGAGTATAAGCAAGGTGACAGTAGGCTCAAATGACCTACCCTCATTAACATAATAAAAATCACACCCACCAGAGCCAAGACAGTTTACAAATCCCCAGGGAAAATCTTGGAAATTACCCCACAAGGTCAGGAAATGGGAAAGTCCCCAGTTATGGGAACTGTTCACCCCTTTCCTAGGAAATTCATGAATATTCCACCCCCTAGCTTAGCATATTATTTGAGCATGCTGTCTCCTGTCTGTACTCTGCCTTTAATCTCCACTCACAGAGACCAACAAATCTATTCTCATACGTGTAAAAATAGGAAAGCATACTAAGGAGATGGGGAAATATAAACCATATTCAATATTATTGTCATGACAGATAAGAAATAAACAGACAATCACTGTATTTCACATTTACATTTTAGAGTAGAGCAGAAGAAAGACAACCAGACAGCTGGAGGCACTCAACCACTAGGGGACAAAACCCCAATGTGAAGACAAAGTACCAATCAACAAAATAAGAAATTCAAGTTGTCATTTCTGAAGATGTTATGTTTAAGAAAAACAGCCTTCGTTTTCAGTGCCCAGCAAGGCACAGGCAGGAAAGGAGATGTTGAGAGGCCCTGAGTCTATGAGCTGCCATAGCTGCTCAGCATGACAGTTTGGAGTGGACATCGGGAGCCATGTTTCCAGAAAACACTCGATTTCAAAAGGCTCACTTAGTGTCAAGAAACTTCATTATTTTAAGTGCAATTCTAAAAGTATCTAACATTGAACCCAATGAAGATTATTCATAAAGGAATATGCCAAGAATAATAAAACCATGTTATTCAGAAGGCGATGTTTCCTGAAAGTTTGTTCCAAAACTCTACAGCCCAGAATTTCAAAGGCTACCAGAGGTATGCATGCTAGTTATCATCTGGTTACAAGGCGACAGAATCCACAGAGATTCGCTATGTTAAAAATGACAGAAAATGGGCAGCAGCACATCACACCTATAAAATCACAATGCCTTATTCCTTTTCTTCTTTATTCATTATCTTCCTCATTATGCTCATAAAACCTGTTAGCTCATAAATCATGATGCTCCTTCAAAAAATCAAAGTAAGTTTTCATAGTTCATTAGATTCTCTTCACATCGTCAGTTTGATGCAAACTGAGTAGCCATCGTGTATAAAACCAGAAAAGTTTGCATAGGTAGAATAGGCTTCGTATTTTTTCCTTGAAATGGTGCAAATAAACACATTGGATTTAATGAATTAGTATCTATAACCTCTATTAAGGTAATGTATGGCAATAAGCATTTGTTAAGTGCTTTGTCAGAGCTAGGTGCTATACACCAGAAGTATAAAGACAGATAAGTTATTAAGCTATCATCACATGAATTAATAATATCTTCCAAATACAAGGTCATCTTCATCCATAAGGTAGAATGTAATTGCAAAGCTTGCTTACTGGAATCATTATAATCAGATTTACCACAGCATTTAATTTTCTGTAGAATGGCCTCAATTTCTATTGATCTAGAACTTCACTTTAAGAAAAGTATACCATCTTGGTCAACATCTTCTAGTGACTCTCAAAAACTGTGAACTGAAAGCCAAGATACTTAGCTTCCCAGTTACTTCACAAGCTTCTTCTATTTTTCCCCAAGGCAAACCCTTCATTCTAACAAGTTCATGTACTCTCTTTCCTGAATCTAATCCTTTTTTCATTTCCATTCTGTGACTTTACTCATTCTTTCTCTCACCTGGAATATTTTCCTTCCTCTTTAAATTCATCTGATTATTTATTTAAAAACAACTTATCGAGTGTTATTTCTATGTACTGATAGTCACTTCACTTTCCTGCTGAGCAATCTAAAGAATCTGCAAAGGTACTTTAACAAATAGTTAAATTCTAAGTTTTTAAAAATTATAATCAAAGAATGGGGTCTTTATGAAGTTGATTCTTAGCTATGATTTGAGATTTTATGTCTTCATATGTCATCAGTATTGCTAAATGTTCCATAGTTGCCTGAAAAGATAGTATAATAAAGTTTGTCATGCAGCAGCTGTATCTATTATTCGGGTTCTGACTATGTTTAGATATCCCTACTGATTTTTATTTGTAATCTTCTAGAAAAAGTAGTATTAAAATTTCTCTCTGTCATTGAGTTTGTGCTTGGTGCTTTGACAGGGATTATATGGAACCTGTAGATTGGTTTGGGCAGTGTGGTCATTTTGACATTAATTCTTATACTCTATGAGCATGGAAAGCTTTTAAATGTGTTTGTGTCTTCTACAATTTCTTTCATCAGCATGTTATGGTTTTTATTATAAAAATCCTTTACCTCCTTGGTTTAATGTATGTCTAGGTATATTTTGGTAGCTATTATAAATGAGATTGACTTCTAATTTGGTCCTTGGCTAGATTAGTGTATAGGAAAACAACTGATTTTTGCACATTGATTTTGTATCCTGAGACTTTTTGAATTCATTTATTAAATATAATGCTATTTTGGTGATGGCTTAGGGGGTTTCTAGATATAAGGTCTTACCACCAGTGAACAGGGATAAATTTCCTCACTCATTTCCAATTTGGATGCCTCTTTTTTTCTTTTTTTCACTTGCCTGATTGCTCTGGCTAGGACTTGCAGTCCCATGTTGAATAAGAATCATGAAAGAGTACACTTTTATCTTCTTCCAGTTCTTAGGGGGAATGGTTCCAACATTTCCCTGTTCAGTATAATGATGGCAGTGGGTTTATCAAATATGGCCTTTATTATTTTGAAGTATGTTCCTTCTTTGCCTAGTTTATTGAGGATTTTTATTATGAAAGATGCTTAATTTTATCAATGCTTTTCTGCATCTATTGAGATGATCATATGGTTGTTGTCCTTAATTCTGTTTATTTGCAGGTGAGCAGCATAGTCAATAGGATCTAGGCAATGTGATCTGCTCAAGTCTTGGCTCACAGAAGCCCTTTTCAGGGCAGTGGGTGCATAGCAGAGCCTGGGTTCCCTCAGCCCAGCAGCAACCACATCATCCTGAACTCGGTCTCAGGGTGGGGCACAGCCCAGTATTAAATTCTCAAAACTGTGCCTTGAGCATGTGACTAGAGAGGGCATGGCTCCTCCCAAGCAAGGACCAGTGGCAAGAAGCTGAGGAGAACACAGCCCAACTCACCTCTCAGCCTCAACAGCAGCCCCCAGCAGGGAAGTGGGGACCTTCCCAGGGGTATGTGTAAGCACATGGTCCCTTCTCCCTGCTTAAAGTAGCACCGTGGTAGCCCCTACAATTATAGACTCTCAGAAGGGCATTCAGCTGAAGTTATTCTAAGCTTAAGTGTCTGTGGGATGCCTTGTGGGTTCTCTTTCTGGAGAATCACCTCTGTACAATCTCTAGGCAGTTCCCTACCTTATGCCTGAGGCCCATGTGGGTCTAGGGGTTCCCCCATAGCCAAGATTGTAAAAGCCTATCTGGGAGTGTGGAGAAGCCAAGGATTCTCTCTTATTGTTTTCCCACATCCAGGAACTTCCTCTGGCTCTCAGCCAGCCCCTAGCAGGGTGAGTTTCCTTGAACCTTCCTCTTTCTTACTTTTGGTGCTTCCTGTCACTTCTCTGGTGAATCCCTCCTAGTGTTCCCTCCGAGAGGATCTATTTGAAATGAGAATACCTACTTACTATTCTGGTCCCTCTCCTAAACTTTTTTCTGATGAGTTATTTTATGTTTTCTCTTTTCTAAGACGTTCCTCTGACTTTTTAATTCTATCTATTCTTCCTTTTTTTTTTTTTGATACATCCGATTTTCTTTCCTCACTTTTCCCCTTCTTCTAGTATGGAGGAATCCCACTATTGGTTAGTATTTCACCTTAATTTTTAACACGCATTCTTCACTTAACAAAATCCAAAGTAAATACCAGAAATGAGACATGTGAAAGGATTTAACTATGCTCTCTCTCTTTGCAACTCTCCTATAAATATTGTCTAACATTTTCCTTTTCACCTACTTTAAAGTTGTTATATTCTTAATTTCATAATCTCAGTTTATTTTGATACTTATCAACATTATTTAAACACACTTTATTCACTTTTGTACCTTGTATACCCCATCTGCCTTAGGGGTGAAAATTTTACTTACTGAAGCACTTGTATTTGTAGTCCTTTCAGCAAATATTCCTCAGTAAAACTCTGTTCTTTATCTGAAAATCTTTTTCTTTTACCTTGCCAGATAATTTAGCTGGATGTAAAATTCAAAGTTATTCTTCCTTAACCCTCTAAATATATTCCATTGTCTTCTGTCTGATGTACAGTTTGCTGCAAGTGTAACTGCTATACATTTGAAGGCATTTTGCAAATTCCTATACCTCGGAATGAAAGAATTTATCAGACTGACTTTTACTGTTGTGATAATAATGAACAAGGTATAGATTTTTTTTATAAATCTTATTTGGAAATTGATGCAATTCTTAGTCTGAAATTTCATGACTTTTTTTATCTGCAGAAATTTTTCAGTTGTTATCTCTTTAAATGTTGCCTGTAGCTCATTCCTTCTAATATTTCTGGAACTTCTTCTGGATATATTCTGGCCCTTTGTATTTGTGGTCTTCTGTCCTTAAGCACTCTAAAATCTAGTTTACTCCCACAAATTTACTTCCTAATCTTCTGATTCTACCTTTATTTCTCTCTAATCAGTTCTTAACCCATGCTCCTAAGGACCATAAAGTCAGTATAGAGGTTACAAACAGGGGAGAAGAAAATGACCATTATGAAAGGGACACATAGGTGGCATCCTATGAGTTAACAGTATTGTTTTTTAGTCTGGTTCATGTTTTTAAAAATGTTTGTTTCAAATTATCTGATGTAACATAATTCATGCTTCATGTACTGTCAGTATATATAGTATTTTTCTATAAAATATTCTCAGTAACAAGTAATCAGTAAGTTAAACCTTGTTGATTGGGGTGGGGGGAGGATGGATGGACGGAGTACAATTGGGGGGACCACACCTGTGGTGCATTTTACAAGGGTACATGTTCTACTAAGTGTAGAATATAAATGTCTTAACATAATAACTAAGAAAATGTGGTGAAGGCTATGATGAAAGTATTTCAAATTGTATATAAAGCCAGCACATTGTACACCATAGTTGCATTAATGTACACAGCTATGATTTAATAAAAAAAGACTTGTTGATCATAAATATCTCTTATTATGAACTCTTCATTTTTAATTTTTCTATATGAAATGGTTAATACTTAAACAGGGATTTCTACATTTTTTCCTTCTTTTTAGCTGTTGTGTGTTCCTTTTGAATGGATCTTAACTTTGTCAGCCACTCTATTTGAAACACATATGTCATAAGTTCTGTCTGGCAATATTATTTTTCACTTGTTCCTTTCTGAATACTAGTGCCTTTGTAACCTTGAACACATCATTTTTGAATTTAAACTGTAAGAGGGCAGAGCAAGCAGTTTTATGACATTATAAGTATTTCTGTGACATTATTTCTGTTTCTGTGTGCCCTTGAACAATCTCAAAATAGAAATAAATGGAGCACTTCTACCAATTGAAGGCTTTCTCCTGGGCTAGTTTCCAGATTTAATAGTATTCATAATTGCCTATCCAAGCTATTTTTAACCTATACTTATTCGTTTTTTGCATGAATTACAAATACATTTTACAAGCATGGCTGAGTCTCTGGCTACAATTAGAAATACAGATTATGTACAAAAAGCATATAAACTATCATGTCTTTTACAATATTTTATAGAGACTAGCAAAAAAAATCAGAGTGGATTATACAAATGACAGAAGAAACGCAACTAAATTTTGTGTAAGAATTTAAAGTTATAGAAGGAGGTGACTAGAAGACGGCTAACTAGAAGCAGCTTTTGCCAGCAGCTCATGCCCAAAGGGAGAGATACTGGACTGAAGTGGATGGAAGCCAAATGTGAGCAGCTCCACAATGAGGGGACTGTGTGAGGTACACATCACCCAGGCAGCATCAAGCAACAGAAACAAGAAAGTGGAAGAAAAACAATAGGCACAAGCCCAGCTCCTAGAAGAAGGGAGACCTCTCCCCACAAGCGGGAGCTCCATAGTGGGCGACCAGCCCAAGAGAACAGGGTTCAAAACTGCTCCCCTTATCAAATGGGAGAGCATTCGCTAAGTACCAGTCCTTCTTCATTATCGAGATCCCACTATTGACCCTGGCCCCATTCTGTCTGGCACCAAAGACCAAATATTTATCCTACAATCCTGAGCACCCAGATTGCCCTTCTCCTACCCTAGTTGCTGGAAGAACTGCCCCCTGTAGACTCTGGAGTGTTATGGACTCACTGAGAAGCACGGAAAGTCAGCTGGCTGCTGAGCTGCAGTGCAACAATAGTAGGATTGCAGTCCAAATGTTGGCAGGGAGAGGGAGAACTACCCATCTCCAGCTCCCCAGAAATTCTCAGGCAGATCTGTTTTTTGCCATCTAGGACAACTTCTGAGCTCCATTGGGTGGGCAGGGCCAGTGCTTAAATTACTTTGACTTTTGACTGAAATTTAGACCTGCCCCCTCCACCTGGCACAGCTCTCTGAGCACAATTGGGTGGGTGAAGCTGGGGTTTAAGTTACTTCAGACTGAACTTTGGACCTCCAGCCTCCACCAGGAGGGTCTCTCTGAGCTCCATTGTTTGTGGGGGGCTAGGTTTAAGAGACTTTGGACCAAACTTTGAATTATTACTCTCCACTGGTGGAGGCTCTCTGATCTCAATTGGTGGGTGAGACATGGTGCCTGAATGACTCTTATATGATCTTTAGCCTTGTACCCCCTGCTGGGCAGCAGCCATCCTTCTCTCTGAGCTGGACCTCACAAGTGGTGCCCAGTGTATAAGTGACATTGAGCTTCGGGCCTACACTGTCCACAGAGCTGCAGCCCTCAGAGCTCTATTGTCTGGATAGTACCCCAAACATAAGCATCTCTCCTGAACTCTGGGACAGTGTTGTCAGCTAGGTGCCTCGTGAGCTTAATTTGGTGGGCAGACCCAGCATTGGCAAAGAGACTTTGAATGGAACTCCGGGCCAGGACTATATATTATATTGAATGATAGCTGGGTCATAAATTAGTTCAAAAAGGAGATCATTAGATTTCTGGAACAAAACAATAATGAAGTCACAAAGTATCAAAACCTGTGGGATACTGCAAAGGCAATCAGAGGGAAATTTATGGCATTAAATCCCTTCATCAAGAAAACAGAAAGATAGCAAGTCAGCAACCTAATGGGCCATCTCAAGCAACTGTAAAAGGAAGAACAATCTAATCCCAAACCCAGCAGAAAAAAAGAAATAACCATAATTAGAGCAGAACTAAATGAAATTAAAAACAAAAGAACTATTCAGAAGATCAGAGAAACAAAAAGTCAGTTCTTTGAAAAGATTAAAAAATTGATAAACCCTTGGTCAGACTAACCAGAAACAGAAAAATAAGCTCTCTAGTAACTACAATCAGAAATGATAAAGGAGAAATAACAACAGATGCAACAGAAATACAAAAGATTCTCAACAATTACTATAAAAAGCTCTATTCCCAGAAATATGAAAACGTAGAAGAGATGGACCAATATCTGAAAGCACAATACCTTTCAAAACTCAGCCAGAAGATTTGGAAATCATAATAGACCAAAATCAAGTACTCAAATATAGCATCAATTATACAAAATCTCCCACAAAAGAAATGCCCTGCACAATGTGGTTTCACATTAGAATTCTAACAAACCTTCAAAGAGCAAGCAAAATTTCCAAAATATAGAGAAAGAATGGATACTCCCCAACACATTCTAAGAAGCAATTATCACCCTGATCCCCCAAACAGAAAAGGACCCAACAACAACAAAAAAACTATGGACCCATATCATTAATGAATATTGATGCAAAAATATTCAACAAGATATTAGCAAACAGAATATAACAAAACATTAAAAAGGTTATATACCATTATCAAGTGGGTTTTATCCCAGAGACACAAGGTTGGTTCAACATACACAAATCTATAAATATAAATACACCACATAAATAGAATCAAAAACAAAGACCAGATGATTCTTTCAACTGATGCATAAAAGACTTTTGACGATATCCAGCATCCTTTCATGATAAAAATACTCAAGAAAATAGGCTTAGACGGAACATTCCCTAAGCTCATAGAGGCTATCTACCACAGACCCACAGCAAAAATCATACTGAATGGAGTAAAACTCAAAGCATTTGCACTCGAATCTGGAACCAGACAAGGATGCTCACTGTCTCCATTGCAATTTAACATAGTGTTGGAAGTCCTAGCCATTGCATTCAGGCAAGAGAAGATCAAAGGAATCCAAATGGAGACAGAGGAGGTCAAACTCTCTCTCTTTGCAGATGACATGATCTTATACCTAGAAAACCCCAGGGACTCAACTACAAAGCTCTTAGAAGTGAGCAAAGAATATAGAAGCATCTCAGGATACAAAATCAATGCCCACAAATCAGTAGCCTTTGTATAGGACAACAATCATCAAGCCAAGAATAAAATCAAAGACTCTACTACTTTTACAATAGCACCAAAGAAGATGAAACACCCCAAAATATATCTAAGAAAAGATGTGAAAGATTTCTACAAAGAAAATTATGAAATTTTGAGAAAGGAAATAGAAGATGTCAACAAATGGAAGAACATACCATGCTTATGACTGGGAAGAATCAGCATTATTAAAATGTCCATACTCCCCACAGCAATATATAAACTTAATGCAATCCCCATCAAATCTCCAATGTCACACTTTAAAGAACTTGAAAAAATAGTACTTCAATTCGTATGGAACCATAAGAAACCTCGAATAGCAAATACAGTTCTTAGAAATAAAAACAAATCTGGAGACATCATGTTGCCAGATTTCAGGTTATATTACAAGGCTATAGTGATAAAAACAGCATGGTTCTGACACAAAAATAGAGACATAGATCTATGGGATAGGATAGAGAATCTAGAAATGAACCCATCCACATATCATCATTTAATCTTTGATAAGCCTAACAAAAACCTGAAATGGAGAAAAGAATGGTACTTATTTAACAAATGGTACTGGGAGAACTTGTTATCCACATGTAGAAAACTGAAACTGGACCCGCACCTCTCACCATTGATAAAAATTGATTCTCTTTGAATAAAAGATTTAAATTTAAGACACAGAACAATAAAAATTCTAGAAGAGAGTGTGGGGAAAACACTCAAAGATATTGGCCTGGGGAAAACCTTTATGAGGAAGACACTCCCTAGCAATTGCAGCAACACCAAAAATAAATAACTGGGATTTGATCAAGCTAAAAATCTTTTGAAATAATACTCAAAAAAAAGAATCAAAGCTATACATGAAAAGCATGCTAGTTATCAATGATGTAATTAATGATACTATAATTATCTAATTATGTTATTGACATGTATTAGATACACAGTTCATTTATGTATCTATTTGTGTTAACTCCTGCCTCCTTTTTTAGCACTTTCATTTTAACTTTTCAAAAGTTTGTTATTACTATTTAATTTTACACTAAAATCTTTAGATGCATAGGTTTTTTGCTTTACCAAATAGTACCATGAGAATAAAATAAATGGCTAGCATTTTAAACAATCTTGCATATGATTTATTGCCAATTCACTTAAATAATTCTACGGTGATTCACCATAGGAAAGTTACAATATCACATATGAAATATCAGTTTAAACCTAAAATAACTTAGATGAAGCTATATTAAATTATATTCTTATTTAAAACAAACTAATCTATTACAAATCACAGTATTTTCTTACAGAAATAATACCAAGTTGATATCTAGAGATGTGTACATTTTAAGAAAAATTTCTCTAGATAGTTTGAGCAAATATACATAAGAGAAGACATTTTTATCTATTAGAAATGTGGAAAATTTTATTAAATTTTTCTTTACATTAGCTGAAGTGAGATAAGAGATTTACTGAGGTCAGATATAGAATTACAATACATGTCCGTGCTTAGTATTTATTTGTAATGTGTCAAAGTAATATGAGGTTTGGGATTCCCTGCAGCCCAACAAGTGAAGTAGACGGTGTTCCCTGATGTCACCTCCACATCATGGGGCTCAAAAGTAATCTGGGGACTCTTTGTAACAAAAGCATTATTAGCATATTTGTCAAAGACACAAAATTATAGCATTCTAAGATATTGTTGAGAAATAGCAATAAGTAATTTGATTTTTTCTACATTAATGTTTACGCATCAGACTGCATGTACCCAGTAACACATGTACCAGGTTAGACACTACACATATGTTTGATGTAAGCTTTAAAAAAGTGAATGATTCACTCCACAAAGGGATCACCAACGAAGTAAATTAGAGTCAATTTCCTTGTGCCTGTATTCCTAGGAGTTTGATACAACCATATTTATGGAAGGGGTTTGCTTTTATGGATCAATTTTTCAAACCAAGTACTTAGATTCAGTTTGGTATTTTGCAGGCACTTTCTCTAGACAATTAGCCATCTAACTACCCACTTTGTACAATTTACAAGATTTTATATGTCTAGACTTCAAACTTGGTTGAGCAAAATTACTTACCAATATAAATGAATGATTCTATTCTCCGGTAATAAGAATTGAGTGGGCCAGGCACAGTGGCTCACGCTTGTAATCCTAGCACTCTGGGAGACTGAGGCAGGTGGATTGCCTGAGTTGATGAGTTCAAGACCAGCCTGAGCTAGAGCGAGACCCCATCTCTAAAACCAGCCGGGCATTGTGGCAGGTGCCTATACTCCCACCTACTCAGGAGGCTAAGGCAAGAGAATTGCTTGAGCCCAAGAATTTGAGGTTGCTGTGAGCTATAATGCCATGGCACTCTACCAAGCATGATGACTCTCTCTCAAAAAAAAAAAAAAAGGCTCGGCGCCTGTGGCTCAGTGGGCTAAGGTGCCAGCCACGTACACCTGAGCTGGCGGGTTCAAATCCAGTCTGGGCCCGCCAAACAACAATGACAGCTGCAACCAAAAAATGACCAGGCATTGTGGCGGGGGCTTGTAGTCCCAGCTACTTGGGAGGCGGAGGCAGGAGACTCGCTTGAGCCCAGGAGTTGGAGGTTGCTGTGAGCTGTGATGCCACAACACTCTATCCAGGGTGACAGCTTGAGGCTCTGTCTCAAAAAAAAAAAAAAAAAAAGCAAAATGCATTATTTGAGATTTCCTAGCATTAACAAATAACCAGGCCTGTTATATCTTCAGGTCACTCCATAGAGCTCAAGTAATCTTACCTACTTCATTAAAAGTCCATCTAATCAATATCTTGGCCATACTCCCTTTTTCAAAACTATAGTTTTATTCATTTGTATATATATTTTTAAATAATTCAACAAAGTGCTAAGGCAAGTGATCAAAGCAAAGTCTCTGTACCCAGGGGTTGATATTTTAGTTTAATGGAAGCAATTAAGTTAAACAGACACAAAACCACATAATAACTAATTGTGACAAATGCTTTCAGAGTAAGTATGGTAGGTAAGGGGAAGGAAGAGGGGTTATATAAAGCCATTGGAAGTAATTAGTATTTAAACAGAAAGTTTTAAAAAGAAGTAGAAAGAGAGTATTGCAGACAAAGAAAGTAGCAGGTGGAAAGCCCTTGAGCTGACAAAAAGCTTAAGAACTTCCAGTGATGGAAAGAGCGTCTTGGAGGCTGCATCGCTGAGCAGAGAGAAGAGCAGGGTGGGACACACAGAGGGTGCCAGGGACCGTCCACACAGGTGGCCACATTAAGGACTTCCTGCTTGATTTCAGGTAGGGTTATGGGCAAAAAGGATGCAACCAAGCAAGTGTTTTTAAATAATTTTCACAAATGTAGTAGACTGGAGAGAGAAACATGTGAGCTGGGACATCAGTTAAGATGAAACGCTGGCTCGGCGCCTGTGGCTCAGCGGGCTAAGGCGCCAGCCACGTACACCTGAGCTGCGGGTTCAAATCCAGCCTGGGCCCGCCAACCAACAATGATGGCTGCAACCCAAACAAAAATGGCCGGGCGTTGTGGCGGGCGCCTGTAGTCCCAGCTACTTGGGAGGCAAAGGCAGGAGACTCGCTTGAGCCCAGGAATTGGAGGTTGCTGTGAGATGTAATGCCACGGCATTCTACCCAGGGCGACAGCTTGAGG